>JAGVVM010000080.1:0-78624 GCA_019149425.1 Psidium friedrichsthalianum
GGACATGGGTTTCCAAAAACCAGATGGCATTCCTGTTCAGAGCCATCTGTCCTCTGTTTTATCCTATGTCATGCGAAAGCAGAAAGTTTCCCAAGTTCAATGGCCAGAGCTCATCGCTCAACTTCAGCGCAAGAAAAATTACTGCTCGAGGCTTGCAATTTCTTCCAGGGAAAATGGGTGTATGATGCTTCATACCCTCTCTATGGCTCCTCAAGCTGTCCTTTCATAGATCCACAATTTGGACTGCACCAAGTACGGGAGGCCTGATAACCAGTATCTCAAGTACAGATGGCAACCCTTCGCTTGTACACTGCCAAGGTCCAAGCTTATTTTTAACCTCCTCTCTCCTCCTCTCCTCTGCATAAAGTTGCGTCCTTTATTCCTTACAGCGCACAGAAATGTGCCCTTGTGCCTTTTCTTCATTGTTCACTGAACAGAAATGTGGGTGTTAATGCAAATGTGAATGCGATTGTCGTCGTGCAGGTTCAGTGCAGTGAATTTCTTGAATAGATGGAGGGGGAAGAAGATCATGTTTGTGGGCGACTCGCTGAGCTTGAACATTTGGCAGTCTCTGTCTTGTATGATTCATGCCCAATTGCCCAACGCCAGGACTGCACTCTTCAGGAGAGACGGCCTTGCTTCGCTCACATTTGTGGTAAGTCCCCCAATACACACCCGCCGTTGTCACTCTTCATCAATCCAAATCGGTCACTGACTTGGCTCGAAAAAGAAATGACGGGTCGCTCTCGCTTTTCCTTCTTCTTTCCTTTTCTCTCCAACCCCTTTGGGGGAATCCAGCAAGAGCCATGGTTCCCACAGTGCATGCATGTGCTGTCGTTTTTTTTTTTTCCACATGCCCTTTAGAGGAGGCAGAGTTGTTCTTTCAAAATTCAAGCGAAACCAGGTTCTGTTTTTTTAAGTTCAGTTCTTGGGTGGGTTCTTGTTCCTGTCCTCTCTCTCTCTCTCTCTCTCTGCTGCTGCTGCTGTTGCTTTCTTGGTTGAAAAACATTATTCATCAGTTTCGTACTGTTTCAAGCATTGAACACGGTAGAGACACAAAACTCTCAATCTCTGTGCGTGATTCTTGGAGCATGAGCATTAAAAGGGGAGCGTGATTGGTGGGGCTCGCTCTCACTTTTGTTGCTTACTCTGCCGGTTCTTTTATCACGTCTTTCGTCTCCAGTCTCTGTTAAATCAATCATTGATGTTTTGTAAAGGTCAAGTCTCCGAAGCACATAAGAACGAATTCACCTCGGTTTCCTTCGTGAACCTCCAGTTTCGATCCAGAAGGAATGGTTTGAATACGTTCTTTACCATCAAATTTGCCACTAGAAAACACAAGATCTCATTCCTCCATTGACCCATGTCGTGTTTTTTTTCCTGGCAAAGGTTCTGCTCTCGATTCCTGAAATCTGGGAATATTCCAATTTCCCCTCACTTTGGACGCAGCCCATTATTGTCGTTTCCATTAATTCTTTTCCCCATGAATATTTTTTTTTCATACTTCTTTAATAAAATAATTCAAAATCCTAAGTTAAACCCACCCAGTAAAAGCTATCGGTGAAAAACCAACATCATGTTAGGACTAGAAGGAGGACGAGGATGTCAGATCGTCACATGGAGGAATTTAATTTCCAGATCTCTTTTTAAAATAATTCTTTTGTAATGTTACCTTTTATTTTCTTATGTTAATTCACGCATTGCACAAGGCATCATCAGATATTTTGTATGTACTGGTCATTGACACACGTTCTGCTTTGGTCCAGAAGAATTAGGATGAGTAAAACCCCAGCAGAATTAAACAAGATTAAGTAATGCTTAATTGGTAGATGGAAACGCCTGTGAAATTCAAGCACTCCACAAATTCTTCTTCTTCTTTTTTTAAATATGTCAATATTCCTGGTATTTATCGCAATTTCGGCAAATTTATTACGTACTTATTCGAAAATTTAGGGAGTAGCTTTGTCTATTTTACCTTAATATCTTAATCGGCACGGATAATAGACGATTAATCTTTATTTACAGTTTACACTACCAGCTTTTTGTTCTCTTTTCAATGGCCTTTTGCTCCTCGTGTGCCAGGGATTCCCATGTTCCGGACTTTTTTTACGGCCAAAAAAGGCAATTAAAGGCTGGTATAAAGGGGTGGTGATAATAAGGATAATACCACTTTACATGATCATACTACATGGACCCACGCTTAATTAGAAAAAAGAAAATCAATCCTAATCAATCAATGTTAAATTGGCCCGCAGTTAGATCACCTTTTGAATTAGTGACAATTTTGAAAATCCCCGTTCAAACTTAGAGTCAAACTTTCGCTTTCTTTTTTCCGTTTTTTTTTTTTTGGCCCTTTTTGCTGGATTCATCATCTCGTAGCTTACGTCATTTTGACCGACCGACTGAAGAGACTGAGGGGAAAGATGTTAGCACCGTACCGTACCTACTAATTGAATCGGCGGATCATATCTTACACGACTAATTTTTTTTATAAAAAAAATTATTTGTATGAGCAGGACTATGATGTGAAAATAATGCTATAACCGACGCAGTACCTGGTGGATCTGGTGGCGAGAGCCGGCAGGACGAGTGCTGAAGCTCGACTCGATTAGGGTGGCAACGCGTGGCGAGGTGGACATGTTGGTCTTCAACTCCTGGCACTGGTGGATCCACACCGGAAGAACTCAGCCGTAAGATGCATCTTTGTTTTGATTCAACTTCTTTAAGAAAAGACCTCCCTAAATCTATATCACACTAGTTCTGAGCTGCCTTTTATATTCAGATTCACTGTTTCTGCAATGAAAAAGGGCAGATTTAGCTGTGCCTGTTACGGTCCTGATGAATTGTGATACATCGAGCTCAGTTTTCCATTTTCCAGTGACACGAGTGACCAACACGGTCGTGGTTCCTAGTTCTATGCCTTACGAGATAGTTTTCATGTCCGTATGACGTCGAAATTCGCCGAATCTCCCGGGAGGATATCATGATGTACATTGCGTGCGTGACTAAATTTTGTGTACATGGAAATGCAGGTGGGATTATATGCAAGAAGGCAATAAGCTGTACAAGGACATGAACCGACTGGTGGCGTATTATAAAGGAATGACCACGTGGGCTCGATGGGTGAACCGTAATGTCGATCCATCAAGAACCAAGGTCTTCTTCCAAGGAATTTCCCCGACCCACTATGAGTAAGCATAGTACCATCTTCTTTGTTATGTCCAGTTTGGTGTTATGTCTCTGAGTTTGTTCTTGCCTAGAGCAACTTTTTGCACATTGAGGACCAATTCGACGCTAATTTTCTCAATTTCGTGACCTTTTTCTTTTTTTTGTCCGGCTATTAGAGGGAAGGACTGGAATGCACCGTCACAAACTTGCTCCCGCCAACACAGCCCTACTTTGGCTACAAGTACCCCGGGGGACTTCCATTGTCTTGGGTCGTTGTCAACAAAGTCCTGAGCAGGATCAAGAAGCCTGTCTATCTACTTGACATCACGACCCTCTCGGAGTACCGGAAGGACGGGCACCCGACGTATTACAGTGGCGACCATGGCGGCACCATGGATTGCAGCCACTGGTGCCCCGGGGTTGCCCGACACATGGAACGAGCTCTGTACGCGGCTCTATTCAGCTGAAGCTCCAGCATCGCGGTCATGGAAACTGTTAGCAAGTTATTCTTAGTGAGATTTTCAGATTGAAACTCGATTGTTTCAAGGCTTAGGGCATTCTCTTTAGTCCTTACACGATGAGAATTTGTAAGTGTAACAATAAAAGGGTTCTGACATCACGCGTATGTGTGTATTGGTTTGGGGGGGCTGAAGATTGGCCCCAAGATGGAAAAAGAATGGGCCCTTGAATTGAGAAACTTACAATGTCACATTGTACTTTGTAAAATTCCACGTCTGTAAGTGCAAAATTTTAAAGAAAGCCAACCTTTTCTGATCTTTTTTCTTTTGTCCCTTTTGTGTCTGCCTTGCATTAGGACATTGATTTTTCATTTTTCAGATTCCTTGACTTGAATTTGGAGGTAAGTCCAGTCATATATCTTCAGGTCCGATCTATAATACTGATAATTTGGATGCAAATCACAGAGGAGCTGATTGACGTGTATCAATTTGGGGAGCAGTTCTGTAGTTCTTGTTGGCGATGCAAAATCTTGGGGTGCGAAAATTTTGTTAGCAATCAATTCAAAAGAGAGTTGTAAGCAAGTAAACATCAGATGGCATCTCAATCAGGACAAGGGACGGTGTCTGTGACGGAATGAGAATTTGTCTGAATTACTTTAATATCACCATCTAATGTCATTTCAAAAAAAGTTATTCACAACAGAAGAAAGGAAAAAAAAAGAAAAAAAAAGGAATAAAAGAAAGAAAGATACTACTACAATCATAAGCCCGTGGTAGGCCTAATATTTGAAAAACCCTCAACTTTAATCTTTGTTCTAATTATATATATAAAAAAATTATCTTATAAAAAAAAACCCCAACTATAGCTTTTGTCCTAATCATATCCATTTTTTTTTGTCTTATTAAAAACCCTTGATTTTTACTTTTGTCTCAATTTCACTGGCCTAATACCCAAAAAAATCTCAAACTTGAGCATTTGTCCCGATTATATAAAAAAAAAATCTCATAAAGAACTCTAACTTTTACTTTTGTCTCAATGTTACAACCGTCAACATTTTGTCCATATTGCCATTAGTTAATCCTACATGTCTCGAATTTTCTCGCCGAAATTACTACTAAATCTTCAAATTCCAAGATAGCAGGTTTCAGAGACGACGGTATTTAAGATCATTTATACAAATAACTAGATTTTCACATCTAGTTGTTCTTTGGGCTATTGAGTACCGAAAAGAATCCGAAACGTGCTGTCTTTAGTCTTTGTATTTCCTGGCAATGTGTAGAGAAAGCAGATAATATAAAAGAAGCGAGGTTTTTTCATGTCAGCTTTACAAAATCGACATGTAATTCATTAACATTGTGAAAATATTATGTAGGATTAATTAACATTGATTACGAAAGGAAGATTAAAGGTGGTAAAATTGAGACAAAAGTAAAAATTAGAGGTTTTTTATGAATAAAAAAAGTTTTGGATATAATTGGGATAAATACAAAGTTAGGGATTTCTTTTGCTATAGGTTGGTAGAATTGGGATAAAATTAAAGTCAGTTTTTTTCTTTTGATTTTAGGCCATTAGAATAAAGACAAAAATAAAAATTGTGAGTTTTTTATGTGACAAATTTTTTGGATATAATACGAACAAGCGCTAAAATTTAGGTTTTTTTTTTTAGCAAAAGGAGTTCAAATGCAGCATTTCTTGATTACTAGATCTCTCACCTTGGAGGGAAAATGTCTACATTATTTTAGAATCAGACCATCATGATTCCCGGTATTGTTTTCCCAAAACAAGGGATTGGATCCTAACCCCCATGGCTAATGTTGAAAGAAGTCTTTTTTCTTTTATTGGTCGGATGGCAAAAGAAGTTCAAATGCAGCATTTCTTGATTACTAGATCTCTCGCCTTAGTGGGGGAAATGTCTTCATTATTTTAGAATCAAGACCGATACTGCTTTCCAAAAACAAGGGATTGGATCCAAACCCACATGCCTATTATTGAAAGGAATCCGTCCGAAGATTTCAAGACGAAAAGGATGGAAATCCTTCCTTTCATCAGTCATTACTACCGTTACACATACATGACTTATATAAGCACTGTCTGAGACCAAACTTTTCTCAACATTCCTAGACCACTTTTTCTTTGAACGGATCAAGGTTGTTTTCCAACAAAACCCAGATGGCTTTCCTGTTCAAAGCCATTTCCTCTGTTTTGCCCTTACCATGCAAAAGCAGAACATTTCCCGAGTTTTTCTGACACAGTCTCGTCGCCAGCAACCTCAGTGCAAGAAATTACTTGCTGGAGGCTGCAATATCTTCCAAGGAAATTGGGTGTATGATGCTTCATACCCTCTATATGACTCCTCAAGCTGTCCTACATTAATCAACAGTTCAACCGCATCAAGTACGGGAGGCCTGATAAAGGGTATCTCAAGTACAGATGGCAGCCCTCCTCTTGTAAATTGCCAAGGTCCAAGCTTTTATCTTTAAACCCACCCCACCCCCCCCTCTCTCTCTCTAAAAGTGTGTCTGTCGTTCCTAGAGTGCATAAAAATATGTCCTTTGTTCCTTATAGTACATAAAAATGTGTCCTTTGAGCCTTTTTCTATATTAGTGATGAGAAGGATTGTCGGTGGTGTGGTTCTAAATGGAAATGCGAACGATTTTGCTGTGCAGGCTCAGTGCAGTGAATCTCTTGAAGGGATGGAGGGGGAAGAAGATTATGTTTGTGGGTGACTCGCTGAGCGCGAACATGTGGGAGTCTCTGTCTTGCATGATTCATGCCCAGATGCCGATGCCAAGACTCACTCATCAGAAAAGGAAACCACCTTTCGTCGCTCACATACGGGGTTTGTCCCAAATACACGCCCAACATTTCCATTAAAGGGGACAAAGATATAATTTACCTTACCATATAAAATCAACATATCATATCATGTATGGAAATATACTCAAAATTGCATCTTGCGAGCAGGACTATGATGTGGAAATATCTCTGTACTGGACGCAATTCCTTTGGGATCTCGTGCAAGAGCAAGCGGGACAGGTCCTGAAGCTCGACTCGATCAATGCGGCGATGCGTGGCGAGGATGGACGTGCTGGTCTTTAACTCCTGGCACTGTGGCCCTACACCGGAAGCGGTCAGCCGTGGGAAATCATCTTGTTTTGATTCGAATTTGGACAGTTTTACTTCGATATGATTTTGAAGTACACAGTAGGTAGGATATCATGTATTTACAATGCAGTGGGGATTATATCCAAGAAGGCGACAAGTTGTACAAGGACATGAACAGACTGGAGGCGTATTACAAGGGCATGACCACGTGGGCTCGATGGGTGGACCTTAATGTCGATCCTTCAAGAACAAAAGTCTTCTACCAAGGAATTTCTCCCGACCACTACCAGTAAGCACATTCCCATCTTTTTGTTGTGCCGAATTGGTGTTATATCTTTGAGTTGGTTCTTGCCTAGTGCAGCATTTTGTACATCGAGACAAATTGAAACGCTAGTTTCCTCATTTTTTTGTGGCTGTCTTTTTACTGTGCTATCAGAGGGAAGGACTGGGAATGGACCGTCACAGACTTGCTCCGGCAAACGCAGCCGTACTTCGGCACCAAGTACCCTGCGGGGCTCCCGATGTCTTGGGCCCACCGTGAACAAAGTCTTGAGCGAGATCAAGAAGCGGAGTCTATTTGCTCGACATCACGACCCTGTCGCAGTATCGAAGGATGGTCACCCGTCGGTGCACAGTGGACTCCACTGAGTGGAGGGCACAAGGGCTCGGATTGCCTCCACTGGTGCCTCCCAGGGTTGCCCGACATCTGAGGAACGAGATCCTCTATGCGGTTCTGTTTAGCTGAAGCTCTAGTTTTTTTTGCGGTTAATGAAACCGTTCGAATTAGATCATAGGGCATTCCCTTCCCTTTTCTCCCTACCTCTGATCGATGAAGTTGCAAGTTCAGCAATAAAAAGGGTTCTGACGTTACCTTTATTGGTCTAATGTTTCGAGGGGGCAGAAGACTGGCCCAGGCCGGAAAATGGATGTGCCCTTGGATTGAATCCCTTTCAAACGACCTTTTTTTTTTATTTTTCCCCCCCGCCCTGCCCGGCAATTTATTAAAGTCCTTGGGTCTGGAAGAAATTTATTGATTCTAGCTACTTATGTACTTGTACTAGTCCACGATGGATGGTATCTTAGTGGCATGATATGATCCCGGGCATTTTTCCCATTCGATAAAACATTGGCCATAAGCACTTTGAAATAGTTTGGTTCTCGTCTTGGCATTCTCGAAGAATTTCTCCAAAACTGCCTCTAAAATTTACATATCTTAGCCACCGCCCTACTCACCCATCAGTGGCCTAAACTGATTTGCGCTCTGGTCCTTTTACGAGAGATCCTAATTTCGAATCTGGCTGGATGCCGATGATTTAAGCAGAGGATCGTGGCGGTGAGATGTTGCGCTAGCCCTCTCGGAGGATTAGTCGAGGTACGGATCGCGCACCTCGACTAATCCTCCGAGAGGGCTAGCGCAACATCTCACCGCCACGATCCTCTGCTTAAATCATCGGCATCCAGCCAGATTCGAAATTAGGATCTCTCGTAAAAGGACCAGAGCGCAAATCAGTTAGGCCACTGATGGGTGAGTAGGGCGGTGGCTAAGATATGTAAATATTTTAGAGGCAGTTTTGGAGAAATTCTTCGAGAATGCCAAGACGAGAACCAAACTATTTCAAAGTGCTTATGGGCCAATGTTTTATCGAATGGGAAAAAATGCCACGGGATCATATCATGCCACTAGAGATACCATCCATCGTGGACTAGTACAAGTACATAAGTAGCTAGAATCAATAAATTTCTTCCGACCCAAGGACTTTAATAAAATTGCCGGGCAGGGCGGGTGGGGAAAAAATAAAAAAAAAAGGTCGTTTGAAAGGGAGTCAATCCAAGGGCACATCCATTTCCGGCCTGGGCCAGTCTTCTGCCCCTCGAAACATTAGACCAATAAAGGTAACGTCAGAACCCTTTTTATTGCTGAACTTGCAACTTCATCGATCAGAGGTAGGGAGAAAAGGGAAGGGAATGCCCTATGATCTAATTCGAACGGTTTCATTAACGCAAAAAAACTAGAGCTTCAGCTAAACAGAACCGCATAGAGGATCTCGTTCCAGATGTCGGGCAACCCTGGGAGGCACCAGTGGAGGCAATCCGAGCCCTTGTGCCCTCCACTCAGTGGAGTCTGTGCACCGACGGGTGACCATCCCTTCGATACTGCGACAGGGTCGTGATGTCGAGCAAATAGACTCGCTTCTTGATCTCGCTCAAGACTTTGTTCACGGTGGCCCAAGACATCGGGAGCCCCGCAGGGTACTTGGTGCCGAAGTACGGCTGCGTTTGGCCGGAGCAAGTCTGTGACGGTCCATTCCAGTCCTTCCCTCTGATAGCACAGTAAAAAGACAGCACAAAAAAATGAGGAAACTAGCGTTCAATTTGTCTCGATGTACAAAATGCTGCACTAGGCAAGAACCAACTCAAAGATATAACACCAATTCGGCACAACAAAGAAGATGGGAATGTGCTTACTGGTAGTGGTCGGGAGAAATTCCTTGGTAGAAGACTTTTGTTCTTGAAGGATCGACATTAAGGTCCACCCATCGAGCCCACGTGGTCATGCCCTTGTAATACGCCTCCAGTCTGTTCATGTCCTTGTACAACTTGTCGCCTTCTTGGATATAATCCCAACTGCATTGTAAATACATGATATCCTACCTACTGTGTACTTCAAAATCATATCGAAGTAAAACTGTCCAAATTCGAATCAAAACAAGATGATTTCCCACGGCTGACCGCTTCCGGTGTAGGGCCACCAGTGCCAGGAGTTAAAGACCAGCACGTCCATCCCTCGCCACGCATCGCCAGCATTGATCGAGTCGAGCTTCAGGACCTGTCCCGCTTGCTCTTGCACGAGATCCACAAGGAATTGCGTCCAGTACAGAGATATTTCCACATCATAGTCTGCTCGCAAGATGCAATTTTGAGTATATTTCCATACATGATATGATATGTTGATTTTATAGGGTAAGGTAAATTATATCTTTGTCCCCTTTAATGGAAATGTTGGGCGTGTATTTGGGGACAAACCCCGTATGTGAGCGACGAAAGGTGGTTTCCTTTCTGATGAGTGAAGTCTTGGCATCGGGCATCTGGGCATGAATCATGCAAGACAGAGACTCCCACATGTTCGCGCTCAGCGAGTCACCCACAAACATAATCTTCTTCCCCCTCCATCCCTTCAAGAGATTCACTGCACTGAGCCTGCACAGCAAAAATCGTTCGCATTTCCATTTAGAACCACACCACCGACAATCCTTCTCATCACTAATATAGAAAAAGGCTCAAAGGACACATTTTTATGTACTATAAGGAACAAAGGACATATTTTTATGCACTCTAAGGAACGACAGACACACTTTTAGAGAGAGAGAGGGGGGGGGGGGTGGGTGGGTTAAAGATAAAAGCTTGGACCTTGGCAAGTTACAAGAGGAGGGCTGCCGTCTGTACTTGAGATACCCTTTATCAGGCCTCCCGTACTTGATGCGGTTGAACTGTTGATTAATGTAGGGACAGCTTGAGGAGTCATATAGAGGGTATGAAGCATCATACACCCAATTTCCTTGGAAGATATTGCAGCCTCCAGCAAGTAATTTTCTTGCACTGAGGTTGCTGGCGACGAGACTGTGGTCAGAAAAACTCGGGAAATGTTCTGCTTTTGCATGGTAAAGGGCAAAACAGAGGAAAATGGCTTTGAACAGGAAAGCCATCTGGGTTTTGTTGGAAAACAACCCTTGATCCGTTCAAAGAAAAAGTGGTCTAGGAATGTTGAGAAAAGTTTGGTCTCAGACAAGTGCTTATATAAGTCATGGTATGTGGTACGGTAGTAATGACTGATGAAAGGAAGGATTTCCATCCTTTTCGTCTTGAAATCTTCGGACGGATTCCTTTCAATAATAGGCATGTGGGTTTGGATCCAATCCCTTGTTTTTGGAAAGCAGTATCGGTCTTGATTCTAAAATAATGAAGACATTTCCCCACTAAGGCGAGAGATCTAGTAATCAAGGAAATGCTGCATTTGAACTTCTTTTGCCATCCGACCAATAAAGAAAAAAGACTTCTTTCAACATTAGCCATGGGGGTTAGGATCCAATCCCTTGTTTTGGGAAAACAATACCGGGAATCATGATGGTCTTGATTCTAAAATAATGTAGACATTTTCCCTCCAAGGTGAGAGATCTAGTAATCAAGAAATGCTGCATTTGAACTCCTTTTGCTAAAAAAAAACCTCAATTTTAGCGCTTGTTCGTATTATATCCAAAAAAATTTGTCACATAAAAAACTCACAAATTTTATTTTTGTCTTTATTCTAATCGCCTAAAATCAAAAGAAAAAAACTGACTTTAATTTTTATCCCAATTCTACCAACCTATAGCAAAAAAATCCCTAACTTTTGTATTTATCCCAATTATATCCAAAACTTTTTTATCTCATAAAAAACCTCTAATTTTTACTTTTGTCTCAATTTTACCACCTTTAATCTTTCATTCGTAATCACTATTAATTAATCCTACATAATTTTCACAATGTTAATGAATTATATGTCGACTTTGTAAAGCTGACATGAAAAAACCTCGCTTCTTTTATATTATATGCTTTCTCTACACATTGCCAGAAATACAGAGACTGAAGACAGTGTGTTTCGGATTCTCCCCAGTACTCAATAGCCCAAAGAACAACTAGATGTGTAAATCTGGTTATTTGTATAAATGATCTTAAACCTTGTCGTCCTTGAAACCTGCTATCTTGGAATTTCGAAGATTTAGCGGTAATTTTGGCGAGAAAATTCGAGACACAGAGGATTAACGAACAGTAATTATAGATGAAATGCTGACGGTTGTAAATTGAGATAAAAGTAAAAGTTGAGAATTCTTTATGAGACAATTTTTTCTTTTGATATAATTAGGACAAATGCTCAAGTTTGGATTTTTTGGGTATTAGGCCAGGAATTGAAACAAAAGTAAAAGTTGAGGGTTTTTAATAAGACAAAAAAAAATGGATATGATTAGGAAAAAAGCTATATTTGGGGTTTTTATGAGATAATTTTTTTTTTAGATATAATTGGAACAAAGATTAAAGTCGAGGGTTTTTTCGGATATTAGGCCTACCAAGCTTATAATTGTAGTAGTATCTTTCTTTCTTTTTTTCCTTTTTTTTTCTTTTTTTTCCTTTTCTTCTGTTAAATAAATAACTTTTTTGAAATGACATTAGATGATGATATTAAAGTAATTCAGACAAATTCTCATTCACGTAACAGACACCTTCCCTTGTCCTAATTGAGATGCCATCTGATGTTTACTTGCCCATAACTCTCTTTGGAATTGATTGCTAATAAAATTTTCGCACCCCAAGATTTTGCATCACCAACAAGAACTACAGAAACTGCTCCCCAAAATTGATACACGTCAATCAGCTCCTCTGTGATTTGCATCCAAATTATCAGTATTATAGATCGGACCTGAAGATATATGACTGGACTTACCTCCAAATTCAAGTCAAGGAAATCTGAAAAATGAAAAAATCAATGTCCTAATGCAAGGCAGACACAAAAGGGACAAAAGAAAAAAGATCAGAAAAGGTTGGCTTTCTTTAAAATTTTGCACTTACAGACGTGGAATTTTACAAAGTACAATGTGACATTGTAAGTTTCTCAATTCAAGGGCCCATTCTTTTTCCATCTTGGGGCCAATCTTCAGCCCCCCCAAACCAATACACATGTACGCGTGATGTCAGAACCCTTTTATTGTTACACTTACAAATTCATCAATCGTGTAAGGACTAAAGAGAATGCCCTAAGCCTTGAAACAATCGAGTTTCAATCTGAAAATCTCACTAAGAATAACTTGCTAACAGTTTCCATGACCGCGATGCTGGAGCTTCAGCTGAATAGAGCCGCGTACAGGAGCTCGTTCCATGTGTCGGGCAACCCCGGGAGGCACCAGTGGCTGCAATCCATGGTGCCGCCATGGTCGCCACTGTAATACGTCGGGTGCCCGTCCTTCCGGTACTCCGAGAGGGTCGTGATGTCAAGTAGATAGACAGGCTTCTTGATCCTGCTCAGGACTTTGTTGACAACGACCCAAGACAATGGAAGTCCCCCGGGGTACTTGTAGCCAAAGTAGGGCTGTGTTTGGCGGGAGCAAGTTTGTGACGGTGCATTCCAGTCCTTCCCTCTAATAGCCCGGACAAAAAAAAGAAAAAGGTCACGAAATTGAGAAAATTAGTGTCGAATTGGTCCCAATGTGCAAAAAGTTGCTCTAGGCAAGAACAAACTCAGAGACATAACACCAAACCGGACATAACAAAGAAGATGGTACTATGCTTACTCATAGTGGGTCGGGGAAATTCCTTGGAAGAAGACCTTGGTTCTTGATGGATCGACATTACGGTTCACCCATCGAGCCCACGTGGTCATTCCTTTATAATACGCCACCAGTCGGTTCATGTCCTTGTACAGCTTATTGCCTTCTTGCATATAATCCCACCTGCATTCCATGTACACAAAATTTAGTCACGCACGCAATGTACATTCATGATATCCTCCCGGGAGATTCGGCGAATTTCAACATCATACGGACATGAAAACTATCTCATAAGGCATAGAACTAGGAACCACGACCGTGTTGGTCACTCGTGTCACTGGAAAATGGAAAACTGAGCTCGATGTATCACAATTCATCAGGACCGTAACAGGCACAGCTAAATCTGCCCTTTTTCATTGCAGAAACAGTGAATCTGAATATTAAAGGCAGCTCAGAACTAGTGTGATATAGATTTAGGGGGTCTTTTCTTAAAGAAGTTGAATCAAAACAAAGATGCATCTTACGGCTGAGTTCTTCCGGTGTGGAGCCACCAGTGCCAGGAGTTGAAGACCAACATGTCCATCCCTCGCCACGCGTTGCCACCCCTAATCGAGTCGAGCTTCAGCACTCGTCCTGCCGGCTCTCGCCACCAGATCCACCAGGTACTGCGTCCGGTACAGCATTATTTTCACATCATAGTCCTGCTCATAACAAATAATTTTTTTTATAAAAAAATTAGTCGTTAAGATATCGCCGATTCAATTAGTAGGTACGGTGCGTAACATCTTTCCCCTCAGTCTCTTCAGTCGGTCGGTCAAAATGACGTAAGCTACGAGATGATGAATCCAGCAAAAGGGGCCAAAAAAAAAAAAACGGAAAAAAGAAAGCGAAAGTTTGACTCTAAGTTTGAACGGGGATTTTCCAAAATTGTCACTAATTCAAAAGGTGATCTAACTGCGGGCCAATTTAACTTTGATTGATTAGGATTGATTTTCTTTTTTCTAATTAAGCGTGGGTCCATGTAGTATGATCATGTAAAGTGGTATTATCCTTATTATCACCACCCCTTTATACCAGCCTTTAATTGCCCTTTTTTGGCCGTAAAAAAAGTCCGGAACATGGGAATCCCTGGCACACGAGGAGCAAAAGGCCATTGAAAAGAGAACAAAAAGCTGGTAGTGTAAACTGTAAATAAAGATTAATCGTCTATTATCTGTGCCGATTAAGATATTAAGGTAAAATAGACAAAGCTACTCTCTAAATTTTCGAATAAGTACGTAATAAATTTGCCGAAATTGCGATAAATACCAGGAATATTGACATATTTAAAAAAAAAAAAGAAGAATTTGTGGAGTGCTTGAATTTCACAGGCGTTTCCATCTACCAATTAAGCATTACTTAATCTTGTTTAATTCTGCTGGGGTTTTACTCATCCTAATTCTTCTGGACCAAAGCAGAACGTGTGGTCAATGACCAGTACATACAAAATATCTGATGGATGCCTGTGCAGTGCGTGAATTAACATAAGAAAATAAAAAGGTAACATTACAAAAGAATTATTTAAAAAGAGATCTGGAAATTAAATTCCTCCATGTGACGATCTGACATCCTCGTCCTCCTTCTAGTCCTAACATGATGTTGGTTTTCACCGATAGCTTTTACTGGGGTGGGTTTAACTTAGGATTTTGAATTATTTTATTAAAGAAGTATGAAAAAAAAAAATATTCATGGGGAAAAGAATTAATGGAAACGACAATAATGGGCTGCGTCCAAAGTGAGGGGAAATTGGAATATTCCCAGATTTCAGGAAATCGAGAGCAGAACCTTTGCCAGGAAAAAAAACACGACATGGGTCAATGGAGGAATGAGATCTTGTGTTTTCTAGTGGCAAATTTGATGTTAAAGAACGTATTCAAACCATTCCTTCTGGATCGAAACTGGAGGTTCACGAAGGAAACCGAGGTGAATTCGTTCTTATGTGCTTCGGAGACTTGACCTTTACAAAACATCAATGATTGATTTAACAGAGAACCGGAGATGAAAGACGTGATAAAAGAACCGGCAGAGTAAGCAACAAAAGTGAGAGCGAGCCCCACCAATCACGCTCCCCTTTTAATGCTCATGCTCCAAGAATCACGCACAGAGATTGAGAGTTTTGTGTCTCTACCGTGTTCAATGCTTGAAACAGTACGAAACTGATGAATAATGTTTTCAAACCAAGAAAGCAAACAGCAGCAGCAGCAGAGAGAGAGAGAGAGAGAGAGAGAGACAGGAACAAGAACCCACCCAAGAACTGAACTTAAAAAAACAGAACCTGGTTTCACTTGAATTTTGAAAGAACAACTCTGCCTCCTCTAAAGGGCATGTGGAAAAAAAAAAAACGACAGCACATGCATGCACTGTGGGAACCAATGGCTCTTGCTGGATTCCCCAAAGGGGTTGGAGAGAAAAGGAAAGAAAGAAGGAAAAGCGAGAGCGACCCGTCATTTCTTTTTCGAGCCAAGTCAGTGACGATTTGATTGATGAAGAGTGACAACGGCGGGTGTGTATTGGGGGACTTACCACAAATGTGAGCGAAGCAAGGCCGTCTCTCCTGAAGAGTGCAGTCCTGGCGTTGGGCAATTGGGCATGAATCATACAAGACAGAGACTGCCAAATGTTCAAGCTCAGCGAGTCGCCCACAAACATGATCTTCTTCCCCCTCCATCTATTCAAGAAGTTCACTGCACTGAACCTGCACGACGACAATCGCATTCACATTTGCATTAACACCCACATTTCTGTTCAGTGAACAATGAAGAAAAGGCACAAAGGGCACATTTCTGTGCGCTGTAAGGAATAAAGGACGCAACTTTATGCAGAGGAGAGAGGAAGAGGAGGTTAAAAAATAAGCTTGGACCTTGGCAAGTTACAAGCGAAGGGTTGCCATCTGTACTTGAGATACTGGTTATCAGGCCTCCCGTACTTGGTGCAGTCAAATTGTGGATCTATGAAAGGACAGCTTGAGGAGCCATAGAGAGGGTATGAAGCATCATACACCCATTTTCCCTGGAAGAAATTGCAGCCTCGAGCAAGTAATTTTCTTGCGCTGAAGTTGGAGGCGATGAGGCTCTGGCCATTGAGACTTGGGAAACTTTCTGCTTTCGCATGATATAGGATAAAACAGAGGAAGATGGCTCTGAACAGGAAAGCCATCTTGGGTTTTTGGAAAACCCCATGATCTGTGCAAAGGAAAATGACGGAGTGAGGAGAAAAGTTGGGCTGAAACTAAGTGCTTATATAAGGCATGTGCGTGTGTGTGGGGTGCTTTCACATGGTGTGTGGCATAGGACTACAAGTACTGATAGTAATATCTTTATTAAGTGAAGGAGGTTTTCCCTTTTCTTCTCAAAATCTTTTGGATGGATTCATTTCAACATTAGGCAAGTGGGTTGGAGTCCAATCCTTGGTTTTTGAGGGGTAAAAAAATTGGGTGTCATGATGGTCTTGATTCTAAAATAATGCACACATACGCCCACCAGAGAGATATAGTAATCAAGAAAGGCTGCATTTGAAAGTTCTTTTACCGGTTGATGATTCAGATGTCTATCTTTCATTGCTGTTTTGTTTTTTTGCTCTTTTCTTGTGTGCTGAACAACTTTGTGAAATGACGACAGATGATGCTGCTATTTAAGTACTACGTTCGCCCTCGTGCTCTGAAATGTGGCAAAATTCACCGTATTCCTTCCGCCCAATTGAGACACTATCCGATGTTTTCTTTCCTTCCAGCCGACACTTGATCTTTAGCTTGCCTCTGGTGGAGCAAGAGACTTATAGAAACAACAAAAACAAAGAGTTGAGATTCATGATTGCCTCCCCTTTGCTTGTTGCAGCTTTGTGCAATTTACAAAGCCGCATATATTTTCTTAAAGCAGGCCATTTTCTGCCAGCTGACCCTTTTACGCAGCACTTGATGGGAATATTTGCTTCAGAGAATAGAAACAATGATTGTGTCTGGAGTCGTGGCAACTCTCAATGTGCCTAAAATCGATTTGTAAGTTATATTGCATTGGAGCTTTGTATGGTTGGATAAGATAAAGGCGTGCGTGGCACAACTCTTCTTTGTCAAGCAAGTGTGGCACCATCTGGAAAGGAGAACTTTGACAGCCAGTTGGGGTTATTAAACATTCCTGTAACTTTCAAAAAAGAGATGACAAAGCACAAAAACAAAAGAGCCACAAGAGGAGACTGCCAGAAGATAAGGTAATGTTGGCAATTCGGATCAGTTTCTCTTTCAATCTTCATGAGAACTCCCATATCAATATCAATATCAATATCAGATTAGTTATGAGTGCTTGACCAGAGGAGGAAGGAGAGGCGGCTGAAGCCACTGGGGCCTGGAATGCCCAGTGGTGTCACTGCCACCAATCATGACGCTGCCATATTCCATTTGCCTTCCTTGTGAAGAACTAATCCGTAACATTGTCCCATTAATGAACACTCAACCCAATGAATGTTCCTAGTCCTTACATATGAAGTTAAATACTACTGATACTGCTCCACTAAATTTTTACCATCTTTCTCGGTCGATCTGTTTCGATTGGGTCTTTCATTCTGTTCACCAGTTCTGTTTGCTGGTGTATTTCGGTAACCCGTTCTTTCGTTTTGCCCTGGGATACAGAGAGGATGCACGGCATGAAACCCAACACTGCCTGAAGTCAAGAAAAGCTGCAACTTTGTGTTGATTTGCTTCCCGGTCAACACGTTCACTCATTACAATCGCAAATTCCGGAGCGAACCAATCAGCACCCCTCTTGTTTAAAGTATGTTCTGTATGAATTGGGCGAGTGTGACGGCAGCTCGCTTGGATCACCAAGTTCAAGCTCTTCACGACGCCAAATTCAACGAGGTGTCCAGACGAACCTGGCGTTTCGATGGGATGGGGTTGGACTATACGTGGCGAAGAACAAGATGGGGACGGCATCAATGCATTAAATGCTCGAACAGTGACCCCCCTCCTCCATAAAATAACGCTGTTCTCTGGTTCGATAGTTTACGTGAACGACTTGGAGAAGCAGACTCGATTCTAGAACTACCCAACGAAGTCCCCCAAAGTCTTCTCCCCAAGGTGGGACTCGGAAAGGAAAAGGAAAAGCCAGAGGAAAACCATATGGGCTGAAATTTGAAGGCTTTTTTTGTAGGGTCATCCAGATAGCTGTCAGCCACCGAGCCAGTAGCCAAGCTTGCTTTCCTTTGTTTTTCCATGCTTTTACAAGAGGGAAAATCACTATTCATTGAACAGTCTTGGCGATCATAACAGAGTTTCTTATGGTATAATTAATGTAGGGCGAAAACATTAAAATATAAGTGCCTCCAGTTAGGTAAGAAGACGTTATCTATGTCGCGTGCGATTATATTCATAGCGTTCGGTCGAGTGAATGATGTCGTTTCAGTTTTTTCTTTTCTTTTCACCCTTTTTTTTGAATATCTTAATTAACTTTCAAAGTGGGTTTTTCTCACAAAATTGCTACATCAATGAATGTCAATGGTGTATGTCTTATTGTAATCTACATGTACAAAATCCAGCTGCGAGAATCTTACAGAAGGTCGTTGATTGCAAATAAAAGTTTCAGCACCCATAGCTTTGCATCAAAAGTGAAAAATTACAGAAATTTCGGACTACTGAGTGAAGAAATTGTTGCGTCTAAAATTAAAAAAAAAAAAAAAGTACAGAAGAACTTTCAGTCTAGTCCTGAGTGAAGAAACTAGGGTGATGGTTGAAGGAAGCCCACCATAAAATTGAAAATTCAATGCAATTTGTCAGCTTCTCTATGATTTTTCAAATACAAATTATCTGTACTATAGATTGGACCTAAATGAGGGAATTGAAAAAAGGAATTCTGTTTTAAAAAAATTTGCCCATATTTAGTACCACGACAAATAAATAATACACCATCCTGGCTGGCATGTTGTTTTATTGTAGGCCTAAGTAGACAAGAGAGAGTTAGGTGCCTCTTCTTGATTCGATATGCCTATCCTATTTTCTCCTATTTATGCATCAATGCAATTTCGTCCTTCATTTCCTCTGATTCAGGGGTAGAATAAAAAAATCACATTTACTGAGATAAGTTTCACAAGAGAAAATATGAATCACACGTTACGATTTACACATCCATAGCGTCTCATTGTAGGAAAATGAACGGTCAATAGAACAGAATAATCATATGATATTAGAGGATATTTTTGCATAGAAAAATGTGCATTATAAAAGCAACTTATTCCGTTTTTTTTTTTCCTTCTTTTTTTCGGTGGTGGTGTTGAAGCATAGTAACTCGAAAGATTAGGATAGTCGGCGGCCCGACTCGCTATTTCAAGAGGATTAACTTGTAGAATGACAAAATTATTGTTAATAATGCTATCCTCACAAATTTTGGATGTAAGACTCTTTTGTATTCACATGTTTTTGCTGCTCAGACTTACAAAATCAGCTTTTATGAATCAAGATGTCTCTATTTACCGAGGTGAAATTTGACGTGTTCATTTATTGAGGTTTAAATAGATGCTAAATTAGTCGATCCAAAACGAATAGCTGCGATGTGTTTAGTTTATTTATTTTTTAAGTTTCCTTTTCTTTTGCTTCTTTGTTTACCCCTTTCTCCATTCTTCTCCTTCTCCTTCTCCTCTAAGCAAGTACTATTCAATTGCCCTTTCCGATCACGTTGCCGCTCTCGCGAACCTCTAACTTGCCATATCTCTCCTCTCTCTCTTCTCTCTCTCTCTCTCTCTCTCTCTCAAAATGGACTCATTGACATCGACAATCCTCACTAACCTCCTATCGAGGGCACTGACGATTGTCCCCCCTCAATGACCTTTCGCAGCCTAGTAGAGTGATATTTCCAATAAGGGAAATTACCGATGACTTAATGAGGACATTTAGAATGGCATTACCGTCGAGGCAAATGATGTGATTCTACTTGCTCTATCCACAGATCATCAATGCAATTTCAATTTTTATCACACACTATTTATAAATTTTTACCTGAAGCTGAAGATATGTCATGAGTTCATTAATCCTAGATCCCATCTCCTGTTCCTAACAAGGGACAAGTATGGTGGGCACCAAATGAAAGCATCGCGCACTGCTCTGTGATTAGTGTGTAAGCAGGATCATTAGCTTGCAATCAGGACTGAACCAAGAAGTTAGATCAAGCGGTTAATATTGATACAGGTGGCCGACAGGATGCTGTTGATGTTGCTCAGCTGGGACGTCCTCCATGTGCGGTCAGCTCCACCATATCCATTATCCTCCCTCTCCCTCCTTTGAGGATCACCCCCACAGATTCAAACTTTTACTAGAATTGATTGTGATCATTCTGTTATTATTTCAATAACTTATAGTTCGCAAAATAGTAAGACATGGTTTTAGAACACATCAGACTAGGTTCTCTCAATGTTGTCATAGATTGAATCTACCATTTCTTAAGACACCCAGATCATATAGTTTCTCAAATCTTTCGCTAGGAGACGAACTTCAAGACATAATATGATTGATCGAACTATAGGATGACTTGTCGTCGCGGAATTAAATTTTAACTCTCCAATCAAGTCGCCCCATATGAAAAGATTAAGCAAAACTTGTCGTGAGAGAAAGCAGAAGCCCAAACACATATTAATAAGAATAATTTAGTGATAACCCCGATTATTAGCTAGAAGATATTGTCCAAACGATAACGTGAAGGGTACGTTCAAGAATACCTCCGAAGCCGAATGGCCACAACAAGTGGCTGCTTCCTCACCAATAATGTATGCTGTAGGGTGAGTTACAAAAGATCAAGTTCAACTAGGACAGATGCGATAAATGACTAGGAGAATTATCAATCCTCCATTGAGATTTTCGTATCGCAAATCTCAGCATGCATGTTGGACGTGCAATGCCTTCACTGGTCGCAATTAGTGGATTCTCTACGTCATATTTAAATCGACTCGCACGGAAACGTGAGAAATACGTAAATGAACAACTAATTTCTTTAATAAACAGCTGTCCATGGACAATGCCCCATGAAAACAATACATAGAACATCTATCGCCTTGTTACGCGATGGAGATAATTCCATTTTCGGTGTCCCCAACATTGGATTTTAACAATTTTCGCGTATGATATTCTTGTCTAAGAAAACTATTAGCTAAATGGCAATAAGGGTCGATTTCGTTGTTGACTTCACGGATATGTATCGTTTCTAATGGATCCGAATCAGGAAAAATGTCAAAAAAGTCCTAAACTTATTGTATTTGTGATGATTAATCCTAAACCTTTTGATCTAGAGTCATTTAGTCCTTCTGGCTAATTTTGGCCAGATATTACTGACGTGAATGCCAATGGCCCATGTGGTACACTACGCTAAGGTGAATATTACTAATAGTATTTTAGCAATTTTGAATTTTTCTTTTTTTTTCCTCCTTTTTCCTCCGATGGCCTAACGAGGGTCGGCCTCGCTAGGGCGAGGGTGAATGCTGGCAGGGCCACCCTTGCTCGGCCAAGGTGGCCTCCTCCCTTGGGTGAGGCCTGGTGGCCTCAACAGGGCTTGGGCCAAGGCGATGCCACCCCTCGCCCAACCAATGTCTGGCCTCACTAGCATTCACCCTCGCTCTAGCGAGGTTAGATCTCATCGTTCATGGCTGTGTTACCCACCGGAGAAAAGAGGAGAAAAAAAAGAGAAAAAGAAAGAAAAGAATAAAATCAAAATCAAAATTATCAAAATATTCTTAAAAATGTCACGCGTCAGCAATATCTGGCCAAAACTAATCGGAAGGACTAAATTGGCTCTAAGTCAAAACATTTACAATTAAATTGACACAATTAAATATTTTGGGGCTAAATTGACAACAATACAATAAGTTTTCGACATTTTTTTCCTCAAAAAAAAAAAAAAAAGAACAATACGGTCTCCATCTCCACGCCAGCTGACGTAAAAGGAGGAGCTTCCATTGCATGGCTGTTGATAAACCTTGATAATCTTTTTTTCCTTCTCCTCTTTTTGTGAAACCATTTTTATTTTCTTTCCCCGTTAATAGTTAACTATCAATGTCGCCTTTTATCGCACGATTCCTTGCGTCAAGATTGGCAGGGTGACCCCAGAAGTCTCTCGCACACATGTGACGCGAGTGCTCCCGATCTTCATAACCAAGATAGATGGTGCTTATCTACGATGAGAAATGATATTTATCTTCGTCATTTCCCTGTTGGTTTGTGCGCGCTCCAGCTATCTTCTTTATCATGGAATCAACCACACGTTTCTTTAGAATCCTAAACAGATGTACCTTTTTTTTTTTTTTTCCCTGGAGGTCGTTTGATTGATCTCGGAAACTTCTCGTTTGTTGGAGCCAGTGAAGGTCAAATTATATGTGGAGTAGGGTTCTCTACGCGTCCCCGAGGGAAAAAGAAGGTGGTCCGTCCCGGTCTCGACTTTGCCCCGTTCGCACATGTGGCGCGACCCATTGACACCTACGTAGCTGCAACGTGATGCTTCAATGACTTGCAAAGTTTTGGAGGGGGGCAAAAGATTTAGATGCTTATCTATTTAGGGCAAGCTTCTGTTGGCCGCTATCAAACTTTACACGGCGATCACAGGATCTATGTAGCTAAAGAAGGAAAAGAGTTTGTGCACATGATGCCGAATCTATGTTACTTCAAGCGGAATCCCGATGGTTAGAGCACAAAATCTTCTCTATTACTCTGGAATGTCTAGCTCGATGAGTCGCCCCTCAACTCTCTCAAAACCTCATGTGAGGTTGATTTATGATCGTTGGGGTTATAGGAGAGACCTTAGCGCTATTTATAGAGTTTTCAACTAGGCCCTCTCATTATAGGTTGGGCTGAATTCAGCCACACTAGTCAAACCTATAAATAACTGGTTAAGAATTCTTATATCTTACCTTATATATCAATCTCATAAACGGTAAATTAATCTTTTAAAATGATAATTATAACTTAATTATATAGTGTACTTTAAGAAAACTCTAACAGCTTCATCTAGCGACGACCATATACTAGGTGGACGAAATTGCACGAGAAAAGCTAACTACATCCAGCCGACATGGCATCTCGCAATTACTATTCGGGAAAGAAAGATAGAGAGAAAAAAAAAAAAAGACAGAGATTAGTGACAAATTCCCCTTAAAGAAGCTTCCCTAACCATCAATATATCTACACGACCCTTCTCTATGATTACTCGAGAACGCATTCGAGACCCACTTTTGCAATGCAGTTATAAACGTGCTGATTATTTTTGGGCAACACATAATTAGTTGGTAATGACTAGTGAGTGCACCTTCTCTCTATCTAATACGACAAGTTTGCCACCACATGTCTTTTGCTTAGCGACAAAACAAAACCAAATCGATAACGAGTCAACATCGGCCGCCCCAACTTGAGGCTATGTGGACCAACCCCGCATGATGTGTATGGACCAGAAAAAATGGAAAGCTTTATACCCGAATCTCGAAAGTTGCGTTTAAAGTAAGGAACTCCCACTCTCTCTACATCATATTTTCTGGCGTAATCTCCTTCAAATTAATCAATACGGGTAGCTTTGTCCCCGTTCCTAAAGTCTCAATCATATGCATAGTGTGGCGGCGGCCACCCCGTGATGTGCATAATTGGCTGTATTTATGGTTAGGTAGTCGGATTGATCGTGGATTAGCTGGGGAACTTTGTACGTGCGGGCTACGCTCCAGTTGAGACAATGATTTTACGTAGGTATTGGAATTGAGCGGTTCTTAATCTTAAGGTCTGTGATAGGATGTTTTCCCGCCCCGATAGTGTCTTTAAAAATAGAGTGTGCGCTCCCGTTTGCGCTTGAAATTTGGAGGACGATATAGCCATATTTCGGGTATAATGTGGCGCGAGCATCGTGTGTCTAGACTTCGTTAGATAAAGCTACAGTCATGGAGTCAATGACCGCAAGTATTTACTTTTGGCGGTCAATTGGTCATCTCGTAGCTAGATAGCGTAGTTTTAGAATGAATCCTCAATCATAGCCTATGCTCTATGGAGCATTGACTTCGGACGCTATCCTAACCTGATGTGGTACTGAATTTGTGAGCCTCTACTTGTCATTTGTACCAATCATGAATGGCCTCTCCACACAAAAAAAGAAAAAGAAAAAAAGAAGTAATGAGCTTTTATAAACTTTATAGGGAAGCAAATTTAAGTGAGGGGTTATGTGTGACAATGCATTGTTTATTTATAGTAATCATGCTCCAGATAATAATGACTTGATCAAGCATCATGTAAGTTCGCTTCAATCGTCTTGTAAAGAATATCTACCTAAAGTCAAGCGCTACAGGTAAGAATGCCGTTAGTATAGCAATGTATTTTGAAGTATTTGATTGAAAAGATGTAGTCACAGCTTAGGGCTTTCAGTCCCAAACTTGTGGCTTCTCGAAGAACGAAATTACGATCGTAATTCGACTAACTCTAGCTCTAAATCACATGAGAAGCAAACTGTTGAAATGATTATTCGTGTGTGTTTTTCTCCCTAAGGTCTCTTATTCAAAGCACAAATCGTTTCAAAATCTTGCATTCCACTTCGAGGGGAACTTTTGATTTGCAAAGAGACAGCCCCCTTACATTCACTAGGAGCAGACACGTGTCGATTAATAATTCCTCGTCGCTGACGATATAGAATTGAGTCAAGTAGCCCAATAGTAAGGAACCATGGCCTTGGCCATAAAACACAAAGCAGATGGGTTGGGGCCTCTGCCCATATATCACAACATGGCTAGGTCCATAGAATTCAACACTAGCTTGGCCTTCGGGCCCAATACTAGTAGATGAATTTTACAGTCTTAGGGAGCAAGCGTATTTACACAGAAAGGGAAAAGCGGGAAAGCGACGACACACACGGACTTAAAACAGATTCACAAGCACAGTCCATCCAACTTCACCAATCACTAGTCTAAGCTGTAGGATAAGATGAATCCATGGCGATTCCGCATAAGCCTTCTTTGGAATCGATGTCTCTCTCCATTCTTATGTATCCTTCCTCCCCCCAGCTCTCTCCCCAAGAGTTCTTCACCAGCCAATACTTGGTCCATCCGCGGTGGTACCATAGCGACCGCCGTAACCCCGTGATCTAAATCGGTCCCGCAGTCACCCGTGAAGACGCCGTGGAGTAGAACTGGAAACTACTCCCTCGGCATCAATGGACACCGACACGGTTGATTGCCACAGCCATTCAGCAGCGTGGCCTCGTTGTTGGCAGGCACAACTTCGTAGCCAGTGATTTTAGCCGCGTGGGAGGCTTCTCTTGCGGTCTTTTACAAGTTCCGTCGGTCGCGTCGTAGGGATAATTAGACTCGTAGTGAGGCCTCCGTTTTTTATGATGAATTGGAAACCATCCTCCATGAGACCACCTTCGCAACCTTGGTCCTCGCCGTCGACGTCGCAATCTACGAGTTCTTGCTCCGACAGGAGATTAGCTTGCCGTTTTTAGCTGATTGATGCCCTCGGTGGCCGCCACGGTTGAGAAGCCCAGCAACTTCCTATTAATTAATAGAGAGTAGGCTCAGTTACTCATGTCATAAGTATCGCCTACAAAATTGAAGGAGAGAAAATAATTTTCATGGTTACGACAAAAATAATATAAAATATAAATTATTGTGGATAATAATCACTATTTCACTAACTAATTATTTCAAGCAATCATTTTTTGGATTTTTTTTTAAATCATTATTTTCGCGAAACAAATGAAACTTAAATACTAGCCGTAAATTTGAGATGTATTAACTATAGCTCCCGATCATTGGGCCATGTGTGCTGGACTAGAACATAAAAGCAATATGCATTGACTCCACACCTAAACGTGAATTTTACCTGGACCGAAACATCAATTGATTTTCCATACCACATGTCCTTGATCCTTGACGCCGTTGTGACAGCTCCTTTCTTCCGCCAGTCCAGAGTCGCTTGCACCGCAGTCACGTTCTCGTACCTGAACGCAGTTGTTTACCAACCCCCGGGCGGGTCCTGCCGGCCCTCTTATACCCGTCCTAGAGGCCTTGAACTCGCCGTTGGTCATGTCGGCAAATGCGTTGGCACTTAGCTTGTAGGGCTTATCGCTGGCGGCGTTGAAGGCGTCTATGAACTCCACATTGTCCTTAAAGATCTGCAACCGCATCTCCTTCTCGGACGCGTCCTCATAAACCTTCCCGTACTTAGCCATCCACTGCTCGTGCCTCTCCGCCACGGACAGCTCTGCAGCTTGCGCGAGTAACCTCCGCAAGCAAAAAGAGCGAGGGTGAAGAAGAGACTTCGAATCACAGCCGAAGAAGCCATACTAAAATTGTGGATTTGATGATATGATATGTTCGATAGGGGGTTATATAGCGGAGCTGGGGGAAGTCGCGACCACTGAAGCCGGAGTGCCGGGGAGTTTCCGAACGACATCGATGCGAGGGAAACATTAAGTTAAGGGGGTTGTGTTCCGTGCAAGGTGGTGCGCTTTGCGCGAAGACATGGATTTATGGAAGACGACGATGGAATCTTCGTGAATCTACACGTAGGAAGTGAGAGAATGCAGACTTGTTTCTTGAAGCTTGGTGTGTGATTGGCTTGTGCTTTGGATGGTCTCTGTGTTTCGATCGTTGCCGTCGCCATAGAAGCAGAGAGACGACAATTGCAGCACACAGTACATGCAGGACTCATTCTTGCTTTTACGGTGTGAAGGAGAGTTTAATTGATTAAAGGCTACATTTGTTTTACGAAAAAATATGATATTTTCAGAAAATATTTGTTGAAAAGTCATGTTTTAAGAAAATAATGATATTTTTCAAGGAATTGATTTCCTAAAAAAAGGTTTATTAACTAATTCGATTTTTAATTATTATTTATTTTTTGAATAAAAAATATTTTGTATTTTAAATATTTATTTTTTAATTGCCTTTTTTATTCTTTTTTTTCTCTTTTTTTTCCTTATGTAATTCTTCTCAATCAATTGGCGGCCTCGAGCGAGACCAAGCTTCGCCGAATCTGGCAAGGCGAACTTGCTTGCTCGAGGTCGAACCTGGCCGAACCAGATTGGTGAGGCGAGCCTCCCTCAAGGTCAGCAAGGTTGAGGCTCACCTCACTTGCTTGAGGCCAAGCCCGGCCAAACTAGATTTGACGAGCTAGGCCTCCCTCGAGGCTAGTGACAACCCGAGCCTCGAGCTCACCTCATTAAGCATCCACCATCGGTGGAAGAAGGAGTAGCAGCAGGCAGAGGAAGTAGGAAGGAGGAAGAAGGAGAAAAGATAAAGATAAAAATAAAAATAAAAATATTTTTTTTTAAAAAATTAAATAATAAAAAATAATTATAAAGAAAAAAGTGTGAAAGAAAGGTGGAAGAAAAGAAGAGGAAAATGTTTTTCTCTTCTCATTTTCTCCACTTTTGAAAGAGTTTTTCTTATAAAGGGAAAATATTTTTCGGGACTAGCTTATTTTCCACTCCCAAAGCTAGAAAATATTTCTTGGGAAATTATTTTCGCAAACAAACGGAACGTAAATTGGGATAGGTTGTGAATTTCCCTTGTTGCGTGGCGGAAATTTTGATGAGAGAATTAATTATACCAATGGGTCAAGTGATTGATGATGTCATTTGAAAGTTCTTTTGTTTCTATTCGTCCATATTAACCATGAACAGTCTTGTTTCCGTGGAAAATAGATGAGAGAAAGACACAAGTTGGTTTCTGAATTTTGGCCCAATGTATAATGTCATTTTTGGACTTCTGATTCCTTTAATCAAGTATTGAACTATTTTTAAATATTCCATCTAATCCTTAGACTTTCAATTAGTTCAATCCACTCAATCAATTTTCAAATTAAAGTCAACCAATCCTTTGTACATATTAAGAGTTTTTTGTAATTGTACTATTGCTCAACCTTTAGTATGTTTTTTCATTTCTATTCATTTCCTAAATAAGCAAAAAAATAATCCATCTTTTATTACATTTTTAGTCTTTATAAATATTTCTATAGTTCCATTTAAGTATATTGTAAACTTGTGATATCTATAATAGAAAAAAAAAAAAAGAAAGAAAGAACATCATTAGAGTTATATCGTACTTATGTACATTTATTTTATAATTGTGTTTCACCTATAGATTCGCGTACTTATATTAATCTGAATCTCATACCCAATCTTTAAGATAGACAAACTTCTCAAGTTGTGTTTACTTTATTCTTCATTAAATTAGTCAAATTTGTAAAGTAAGAAATTAAAATAGCAGGAATATCAACCAATACAACTGTAAGTGAAGTTCTACCTTTTTATTGTAGAGGTCACACGGTAAAATGTACTTAAATGAAATTATCATAATGTTTCTAAAGACCAAAAGGAACAAAGTAATAAAAAGATAGCTTATTTATTTAGAAAATGGATTGAAATGAAAAAAAAAATTCTGAAATCCCGGTAGTAATACAATTATTTTTTTAATTTTTTATATAAAAAATTAAAGGGCTAGATGGACAAATTAAAAGTTTATATACGGATTAATATATAATTCAAGGACCATACTGAACGAATTAAAAGTTCAATTATGATATGCACATTAGGCCAAAATCTATGGACTATGTGTATTATTTTCCAATAATTGATAGAGTGGATTTTGCGAATTTGATTCGAAAAGACATGCTTATCAATCTATTTGTCAAAATATTGTTCATTAAAAGACAGATCCTCCGAATAGCACTGCGATTTCTCCTAGAGAGCTAAAGTGGAAGACAAAGAACACAGGCTAATGAGAAAATCACTTTCTTCCTGTTGGGTCTTGCATTGAATATGTTGGAGCAAGATAAATATTGACAAAATTGAATTTTCTTTCCCCACACCTCTAAGCTTATGCAATCTGTTCAGAACATAATAATTTCAAATAAGTGAATAATCTACAGTCAGCTATAACTTCTTATGCATTAACTGTTAAAGCTGAATAAAAGATAAATGGATGAAAAGTTGGATAAAGATAGAATTTCAACTAATGTTATCAAATCACTCTGGCTGTATCACCTCATAGAAGTTTGATGGAACTTTAATAATGGGGTTGTGCTCACCTGAGAGCATTTCCGAAGCCGAAAACATAACACGCATAAGTTCGAAAATTCAATAAAAAAGGTGTTTTCTTTATAAAAAGGCTAGCACATTGAGAAAATGTAGGATCGAGTAGGTAGGCGTCGTAGGCAAAAACTTGCCGATGATGATTGTAATTTTCGCAGATATGTAATTACGAAATTCCAAAATTTTCTATGTTCGCATTATATATGAGATAAACAAGTTAATCATTTATGCTTTGAATTACATGGGATAAGTGATAAGATGAAGAAATTCCATACTTATCAATTCAGCAAGTTAATCATTCGAATAATATGTTAGGTTAAGACTTTGCTGATCGCGGTCATCTTAAAAAACTACTCGATACATCATTCGGACTTCGTAGCTATTGATAAGGATGACAGTCCACGAGTTTTATTCCATAAAGGGACTTTTGCCATGTTGTCTTGGATGGAAGTCACAACAAGTACTTTTGCTGCTTCGGGCCGCAATCATGTTCGATGATTGAAAGCGACTAGCAAAGCAATCAAGAAACATGCAACACCATATAGTGAATGCATCAATATGACAAGCGGCGGTCGACCACAATGTGGTAATAGGTATGCGCGACTACTGCTTCTTTCTTATCTACTCATCAACGCCTTCGTTCACAAAAGGGACAACGACATGCCAAAATTTTAGCTAGTTAAACGTACGTAGTTCTTGCCGGGGCGAGATCTAATCCAGCGCTTTAACAAGGATTCCATGGTTGAGAAAAACGCATCATCGCATATTTCTATTTGCCTAGCTCACTCTGTGTACCACTAATTGATTGACCAAATCAGATTCTTTTCTAAGTTCATATTGTGCAGCATGTGAATAATCCTAGCACCTCATAGTTGATAGGCATTTGGTGAGACCTTATGGAATTGTGTGGTGGCAATTCAAGCTCGGATAGGCACGCTATGACCCCAAAAATGTAGCTGATCTGTAGGTTAGTGTTTTCTTTGAGGAATGAAAGCAGATGAGGTCAAATCAGTGATATCACCTTTTCAGTTAGTAGTTGTACTGCAAAAGTGCAGAATGTTGTGACACGGGCCTCATGTTTTTCACTTTTGGGGCTAAAGAACCAGTTCCCGTTCAGGATGGTCAAGAGTTGGCAAGAAGCGGGTTTCATATTCCATGGGAGTTGAAAAGGAGGCCTTCAAAGCGGTTTTGTTATATCTGCCACCCAACTAACGCACTTCTATAGAGTGAAACTAGTGACTAACCCAAACCAAATTGTACCTGCTACTTCTATACATTAACACTACCTTCAAGTGTCACCAAGCGTTGACACTTGAATTGATTCTATGGCTTCTGTGCTCACTCTGCAGATAGTGCTTTCCGGTAATATTTTGTACTTAGAGATGGATATTGGCTCGACCAACATCAGTAGCAGATGGAGAATTTGCACTCTAGCTAGCTTTCTTGGAGTGGTCTTGTTAGTTCTTCTCCTCAAGCAGGGCCGCCACTCTGTAGATATCTCGAGTCCACGGAGCTTGGAAGTGTTGGCCACATCCTCGTTAGACCTCTTCCCATCATCTACCAATCATCGTCCAATCCACCAGCTTCCAGAAAAGTAGGGAGCCGGAGCTGCAGCATGAGCACGAGAAGCAAAGCGGATGTGACATGTTTGATGGGAAAGGATTTATGATCCGAAAGCGAGCCCTCTTTATAATGGAGCTCAGTGTCCCTTTCTAAGCAACCAGGTGAGTTGCCAAAAGAACGGTAGAACCCGACTCTCAGTACGAGAGATGGAGTTGGAAGGGAACCAATGTGCTATTCCTAGGTAAGCCGGGACATCTTTTAAGTTCCTTTGCATGACATAAAAATCCAGCACATGTAGGAAAGTAGTTGAATTCGGCTTGCACAAGTGACGAATTTGGCCAATGACAGCAATTTTCATGTCTGACTATCATATAAGACTGAAATAACTTGAATTTTGACTAGGAAAGCATATTAGCATATTTTGCGCAATCGCCTCTAGGTGATAGAGTCGAAATGTTCTTTTCAGGTTCAATGGAACAGACATGCTAGAGAGTCTAAGAGGGGAGAGTGATCATAGTTGGGGACTCACTTAACAGGAACCAGTGGGAATCACTTGCTTGTCTTCTTTACTCATCCATTGCCCCTCCGATGCCCATGTTAAGGTCAGAGATGGCATGTACAAAGTCTTTCGCGCAAAGGTTAGTGGAAACAGTGAATATCTCGCAAATAGTTCTCCTCCATTGATGTTTTGAGTCTTTCGAGAATAATTTTATGGTTATCGTGATGCAACGCAATGGGTTATGCTGCAGAAACTATAATTGCTCCGTTGAATTCTATTGGAGCCCGTTTCTAGTTCGACTAGAGAAGGACCGTGCAAATGGTACCAGCATTCTCAATCTTGACAAGATCTGCGCCTCAGCCAAGAAATGGAAAGGTGCCAATATCATGATCTTCAACACCGGTCACTGGTGGAAGCGCCAGAGGAAGTTCAACACGTACGATTCGAACTCCGTTCTATTTTCAGATTGATCTTTAACAGTTTAATATACTGAAAGAAATAGGTTCGATGCACAAGTAGAATCACTTTCTTATTATATGGCCTTTAAAACAAGACTTTGAAGCATATGTTAATACCAACAGTCAATCCCGACTACTCTATTAATCACAGTTGACTGCCTTCCGTTACTTAAGAGCTTGGACAGCAGCCTGAATTACTATTTCGCAGTTGGAACTTTGTCCAGTACAAGCAGGAGCTATTTCAGAACATGGAGACGGAGCTAGCATTCGAGAAAGCCATGAAGACTTGGGCGGGTTGGATCGATAAGAACGTTAATTCAACAGAAACAAAAGTCTATTTCCGGAGCATATCGCCAGAACACAAAGGGAAGCAATGGTGTCACAACGAAACCCAGCCTATCATGGATAATTCATACCAACAAATATTTCCACACACCATAAGAGAAATCACAGAGAGAACCATCCAGAAAACAAGAATTCCGGTAACGTACCTGAACATCACAAAGCTGTCAGAGTATAGAAGAGATGCTCATCCGATGGTGTACACGAGCAGGGGGGGAAAGATATTGACAGCAGAAGAGAAAAGACATCCAGAAGTTCACGCTGATTGCAGCCATTGGTGTCTCCCTGGACTTCCTGATACATGGAACCGGCTTCTGTATGCGTCCTTGGTTTTAGACAGTACCAGAGGCAGCTCTAGTTCTTCACATTCGGCTGTCTGATCATTTAGATGAATTACTCTTCTTCTTTTTTCCAATTCTATTCTGTTGAAATAACACTAGAGGCAGTAGGAAGAGAACTAGAGGACGGGTATCTATTGACAATTGACATTACTAGAAATACCAACAACAGTCACAACAAAGGGAATGTAATCTAAGCCTGCGAGGGATTGAGGCATGTTACATCTCTGTGCCCAACATAATTACACAGAATTTACTCTAGCTTTCTCATTAGCCATTATAGATGATATAGCTACAGACACAAGCTGGGATTTAGACACCTGGCTTTGTTGCCTTGCGAACAGTTTTTGATGTGTTGCAGATGCTTCCATTGTATTTTCTCGCTAAGAAGGGTACGCTCTAACGAAAAATCAAAAGGGTTCATTCTCATAAAAAATAGCTCTTTCTTTTACGGCCCGCTCGCTACACCTGACGTCAACTCTCCTTCTTTACCCTGGCTTGGGACAGGCTATGTAAATATACATAGATAGAGTCTTCCATTGTATTTTGTAGAGAAGTAAAACGAATACTTTCCGACTTGCGAGTACCATCTGCATTACAAGATAGTACCAAGCTAACAAGAACACCAATTTGCCCATCACAAGTTTCTTCTCCATAAAGAACATTCTATGTTCATATGCCCAGCTCAGACGCGATGCCATCTACATATTCTACAAGAGGAGCGTCTTCGACTTAAATTCTCAGGGCTACCATTCCACGAGAGACAAAAGGAAACTAAAAATGTACAGGTGACCTCCAGCTCATATGTTAAACAAAGTCATACCCGGGATGGTAGAGATTTGTGCAATAATAAGTCGATGATCCTCTTTGTGATAACATGTAGAATAACTTTAAATTTTGTGACGGGAGAAGATTTAGCCTGCCAATATAGACATCAGAGATTTTTAGATCGATTTCAACAAGAATGGAGGCTGTACAAGCTATAGTATCTAATATGAACAGAATTATTAACATGCTAAGCCTAAGAGCAGCTCCCACTCAGGTTCGGAATAATCATAAGCTTGCGTTTTCTCCTCCTATAAGTTGAGAGTTAGCCTGGACCTTCTTCTGCAACCTTTACTACGTTCTGCGTCACCTCCATGCCATATAGCAAGTTGCTCATACTCGAGTGTATCCTTGATGACTTCCTTTTTTGAAGTAAAGGCATCTTGAACTTTTTTCTGATGGAAATGTCCATTAAGGAGTTTCATCACGACAATGCAAGATTCGTCAAGTTTTCCCTCATTGATTTGATTGGCGGTTCCCACATCTTGTTCAGTGTCAAGATCGCCCATGGTTGTATTCATACTCGAGCCATTTAAACATCCGACAATATTTGGTTTCTGTAGTTCTTATGCTTCAAAACAAAGTTAAGCGCCATTTGAAATAGTCACACACAACAAATGATCATCAGGACTGCCCTATTTTTGAGCAGGTAAATCTAAAGTAAAAGGGAATTGCGTACTTTAAGCCCAAATCATCTACTCTAAGGAAAAGAAAACCGCTGCGTGGAACACAGGCGGCAATGACATATATACTGCATGCGGGCACCCTGCACGCATTCTCCCATTCTCACAGCATCCCTGAACTTACTAGCAGGACTTGACGACCCCAAACGTGTGTCTGTTTGTGTGTGTTGAATGCACACGCACGCACTTATGCTACCAGTCTTGTTTCTTGCTACCATGCTCAAATAATTTTTCTTCTGATCATCTTTCTTGATGATTCGATATCAATTCACCAGGAAAATGATCTGGCCGAAACATGAGTGTGACTTTGTTACAGCAACAAAATGGCTAGAGCTTCCGATATTAGTCTTAGGAGAAAGAACAAGAGACCACAATCCTCAAAGAACATTGTAAAAAACCATTAAAGGAGCTTAAGACGCCAAAAAGCAAAAAGGGCCCTTCTGGTTTAGTGGAGATGCTTAGATTGGTTTCTTTAGAACCCAGTCAGCATAACAAACTATGGGTCGACACTAAACATGGCATCTTTTTACAAGAAATCCTTGCCAATAATTAATATAGGGAATGTACATTTCCTGAATGCAACTGAACTCATTAAATAATACATGGAAGAGGGAACACGTATCTGCTGCAGCTATTTTCACTCATGGTAGAGAAATCAACAGAATCTACCTCGGAATATGAGAACTCGACTGAAGCATAAATATACCAGTGGAGAGAGGTGATTGTAATGTCTGATACAGATAATCCGTTTGATTGAAGTGGAAAAGAAAGAAAAATAACCATATGACTCGACCAATGGAACACCAGAAGACGAGGGAGCTTTAGTCTTTCTTTCACAGGTCGCCACAGATTGATCCCTATATAAGTTTTGTTTAATGGTGGGCCAATAGCCGAAGATTCTGGTGCACACCTACTTCTTCTTTCAATATCATTGATATGATTTTCCACTCCCTTGTTAATTTCAACAGAAGCGGAGTTGCAAATGTGGTTTGATCATGGGCTGATTCATCATTTTCGTTCAAGAAACCTATAAACTCTGGCTCGCCCGGGGCAATAATCTTTGAAGTCTCAGCAGATGGCATACTATTTACACCAGAGTTGTCAGTGACAGTAATAGCTGAATCAGGTACAGGCTTATAATCAGTAATTCCAGTGGAGAGAGGGATCATATTTAATGGACATAGGCGCATCATGAATTGATTAGGTGTACTAAAATGCTCCATCAGAGGTAGGGAAACAAATGGAATGGCATAGGCATATCATGACTTCGCTATACATGCATAAAAAGGACCAACAACCTCGTTGTGCTGCCTAGGACCTTCCAAAAGATTGTCACCCCTAACTTCTATCTAACCATCATACAAATTATACAGTCAAGGGGAAAAGGGGTGACTTCACACCTCTGAAAGAATTCCACCGCCACATCCACTGTCTGCGATTTTCAAACCTTCAAAAGGCCCAGCAGAGGATGCATCCTTCCCAAATCAAGAAAAGTTGGACAAATGTGCATAATATGCTTAGCAGTTAGTTACAAACTTTTTCATTCTCCTAAAGTGAGTCATCGACAGAAGAAGAACAGAGTTCAATGTATCAGATGGAAGCCGCTGCTACTCAGGCGAGTTTTGCATCCTAGATGGCCATCGACTGGAATGACTGAAGAAATTGCAGCATTGTTGAAGTTTTGTCTGGCGCGATTGAATCCAACTAAATGTGGTTGCAACCTCATCCCCATTATCAGTATCAGGCATGAAGCCACCGTATGCAGTATTTAAACCATGAGAAGCAATAAATAAAACTTGATCATGCAAACAAGTTGCTAATAACGAAGGATCACACTCAACATACCTGAAAATGTCAGACGAACAGTGGAGCGAATGAAAGCAGGTCTTGCGGGATTCATCCAGTGCAGAGGCTTGAAAGGGCCTCTCAGAATCCCACCTATATCAATCAACGCAAGCTACACCTCAGCCTCATAATTTGCAAGCTCTAACAACTACGTTTTTCAAAAGACTTTGAATTTTCTACAGTTTTAGGCTTTTAGCAAAGTCGAAGAGCAACTTCAGCTAAGCTGTTTCAGCCGCTAAACAAGGAGAGAAAACCCACAAATCTATTCCACTTTGCTCAGCTCAAAACACCATGTCAAATTCAAGTGAAGGAAAGCAAACGAATTGTCTTGATCATGTCAATCACACACTCTTTGCTTCCGTCAAACAAAAAATGACAGTCAATTCAAATTTCCATTGTGTTAATATGATTTACGTAACCTTTCTGTAAACTCTAGTTTGCTGGAGAAGGGGAAGATGACGAAAGCAAGATTGTAAATGTTCAGAGACGCAAAGTTGGACTAAGTACAGAAAAGCTTGGCCATGAATAATTCGCGCATTAAGTACCATGATTTCATTACTCTTCTTTTTGAAAGACGGAGAGAGAAGCAAACGAACGATACACGAGACGGAATCAAACAAATTACACAAAAAAATAAAAAAAAGGCAGCAACGGGAAGTTGTAAACATAAAGATAGTCTATGGGAAGTTGTAAAAATCATATGTCTCCTGCGGCGTGAATCCGGCAGCTTCGAGGTGGCTGCGTATGAGTCTCTTGATCTCATCGTTAACGTTCACGACTTGGACACGTTGTAGATGCCCACGATTGTCCAAGAATTCCTGCAATAAGGCTACAAATACCGTAGCTTCGCCTACGGTAGTTAGGACTAGAGTATCATGTCGCCGGACCACATTCTTGGCCGCAGTCAAATTAGTTGTTGCCTGAATCAAGTGATTGCGAAATACATTGCGTTCTTGATCTCTGAAGACAATAAAAAAAAAATAAGAGCAAAAAAAGGATTTTTTGAAGGGAAAAAAAAAGAAGATAGCGATTTACTCACGTAAGTCCAAGCTTGTACTGCTTATCCATCCATGCTCGCTGGCAAAAGTATACTCTTGGAACCTTTGCCAAAGACGGTGAGCTCTATTAGCCGCCATATGCAGAGAAACAATAATAGAGAAGAGCAAGAATGACGGCGTGTTATCTATAATGAACAAGTATTGCCTTTACATCTTCTTTTATAATGAAGAAGTATTGCCTTTACCTCTTCTTTTAGCTCGTAATCGAGTGAAAAGATTTGCCTTCGCTCCGATTAACCAGTCACCCACATTTAAAATAAAGAGATGTGTGTTAAAGTATAAAATATTACTAAAAATGTTAGAGATAATTAAGAATTATTTAAGATTAATTTCATATATTAGAGTTATTCTGATTATTCAGTTGATTCTATATATATATATATATATATATCAAGATTAAGCATATATCTAGTTTAAGATTACGTGTATATCTCATTTAATTGTGCTTATCTTTGATTGATACGTGTGATCACATAAAGTATGTGAATAGATAGAATACACAGAATTTTTTCATTTCTTCTTCCTCTTGCTCTAGTTCTTCTTCGTCTTCTTGTTCCTCCCCTACAAAACTTCACATCTGATATTTCTTTTTTTTGGGGAACGAACATCTGATATTTCTTTTGGACCAAAGAGCCAGAGAAGCAAAGCCAGAGCAAAATAGATTGCCTAAGGCCAAATGACAAAAACTCACCAGCGACTGGGGGTGAACCGGGTCTCGACGAACCTTGCGACCATGGCTCGTCCCCTCCGCCATGTCGTCCTCGTCGAGGTCCCCGCGAGCTGCTGGCGAAAAATACCCCGGTGCGTCGTTGAGAGTCGTTGGCCGTCGTCCTTCATCGAGGAGTCGGGCTACGGCCTACGAGAGTCGCCGTGAAGGGGAGGAGCGTCGTCGAGCAGCCGACGGTCGTCGTGCTCGCTCATCGTCCGTCGTCAAGGAGTGGATTTGTGGTGAGCAAAGTAGGGTTCGTGGAGTGGAGTGTTCTGATTTGGGCAATTTGTCCAGAAACGAACGTAAGGAAAATTTAAAAAAAAGAAAAGAAAGAGAACATCCAAGTCGTCGTCATCGAGAGTCGTTGGCCGTCGTCCGTCATCGAGGAGTCAGGGGCTACGGCCTACCAGAGTCGCCGTGAAGGGGAGGAGCGTCGTCGAGTAGCCGACGGTCGTCGCCCATCGCTCATCGTCCGTCGTCGAGGAGTGGATTTGTGGTGAGCAAAAGTAGGGTTCGTGGAGTGGATTGTTCTGGTTTGGGCAAGTTGCCCCGAAACGAACGTAAGGAATATATATATGTATATATATATATAAAGACCATCCCCGTTTTAAATTTCAGGCCTCCACGTAAGTGCCGGACCAGCCACGTAAGATGGACGGTGCTGATTAAGCATTTTTCCGATCTAAATTACCAGAAAGGCTGAATTAGCAAACAGTGAAAAAGTTAAGATCTAAATCGAATTGAATCAGTAAAATTGAAAAGTTTAGAATTGAATTACTAAAAGTGTAATAAATTTAAGATTTTTTGATAAATTTTCTGATTTTTTTTTTCCATAACGTCATGTACCTAATTGTAAAGAAAACATAATCTACAGACATAACAAATTCTTGGTAATGGAATGGAATAAGAATTGTGCGATTGCAACTAGTACATTTTATTTGCCTACATTTTGTTGCATATGTGTATCCTTTGTTTCAGACTGTTGTCAGTTACTTTAGTACTATCTCTAGACTGTAAACTTATCCATTGCCTCATCGGATGTCCATGTTAAGGTCAGAGATGGCACGTACAAAGTCTTTCGCGCAAAGGCTGGTGGAAACAGTGAATATCTCGCAAATAGTTCTCCGCCATTGATATTTTGAGTCTTTCGAGAATAATTTTATGGTTATCGGTGATGCAAAGCAACGGGTAATGTTGCAGAACTACAGTTGCTCCGTTGAATTCTATTGGAGCCCGTTTCTAGTTCGACTAGAAGTGGACCATGCAAATGGCACCAGCATGCTCAACCTTGACAAGACCTGCGCCTCACCCAAGAAATGGGAATGTGCCGATATCATGATCTTCGACCCCGGTCATTGGTGGAAGCGACCAGGGGAAGTCCGACACGTACGATTCGAACCCTTTCTGGTTTCAGTTTTATCTTTTTAACTGTTCAATATAACGGAAGAAATTGGTTCTATGCACGAGTGGAACCACTTTCATATTATAAGGCCTTTAAACAAGACCTTGAACCATATGTTAACACCAGCAGTCATCCCGACGACTCGACTTATATAGTTGACTGCCTATCGTTACTTAAGAGCCTGGACAGGAGCCCGAATTGCTATTTCGAAGTTTTAGAACTTTGTCCAGTACAAGAAGGAGCTATTTCAGAACATGGAGACAGAGCTAGCATTCGAGATAGCCATGAAGACTTTGGCGAGTTGGATCGTTGTCAACGCAACAGAAGCAATAGCCTATTTTCGGAGTAGATCGCCAGAATACCAAGGGAAGCAATGGTGTCACAACGAAGCCCAGCCTATCAAGGACAATTCGTAACAAGAAACATTTCCACACACCATAAGAGAAATCACAGAGAGAACCATAGAGAGAATGAGAATTCCGGCAGTGTACCGTAACACCACAATACTGTCAAGACTGAAGAGTAGAGGAGAGATGCTCGTTCGACAGTTTAAACGAGCGGGGGAGGAAAGTTATCGACAGCCAAAGAGAACTGACATCCAGAAGTTCATGCCGATTGTAGCCATTGGTGTCTCCCTAGACTGCTTGATGTTGCGACCTAAATTCGAAAATTCCAAGTTAATAGATTATTAGATTAAGAGAACTGACATCCAGAAGTTCATGCCGATTGCAGCCATTGGTGTCTCCCTAGACTGCCTGATGTTGCGACCTAAAATTCGAAAATTCCAAGTTAATAGATTATTAGATTAATTATTTAACTAACCTAACTCGGACTCTCCCAAATCCACACCAAATCGCAAATCGCAAATCGCAACTTATGATTTAACGTGATTAACATACAATGTATTTTAAATTCGGAGCCACCACTAATCGTTTTCGGTACCATTTTATTTCGCGAAATCTTTGTCGGCCAACATTAATTGATTTTAACCTAAGTTACTAACAAAGGTTATCACGCGGGTACACAATCAATTAAATAAATATCCAAAAGTCAATATAATCAAGGGAGTATACGCCACACAAATTATTCTTTCTTTTTCTTTTTCAGTTTTTTATGAATGCATGAAAGACTATACTATATGCAATGCACGAAATTATTCTAAGATGTAATGATATGAATTAAATGTAAGACTAAACTAAACATGAGCATGAAAATTAACTTTCTGACATATGAATTAATTGAAGTTCTAAACATGCAATTTTAAACTAATGTACAAAATTATGCTATAGTTTAATAAAATTGATTACATGATGTTCAAATCAATTAATTAACCTAAGCATAGAATGCTACATATAATGCGAATTAACATGCAACCTGATATGACATGGCAAAGGTGATGACATGGCAAAGATGACTTTTTTTCATTTATTTTTGGATGAATTAATTACCTAAAATAGAAATATGCGAAAACAATGCTTATCTTACACATTTTAGAGTTTAAGTTGATCTAAACCCTAATATATTAAAGATAGATTATTTTAACATGCAATGCAATTTCCATCCTAAAATGCAATCTAATCAAATTATTTACAAAAATGATTAGATACTAAAAAAAATCTACATGATTCTAAACTTGAGATATGCAATTTTCAAATATGGAAAGTGAATGAATGCAATTTTTTTTTAGAATTTTTGATAATCACATCTTGCAACGGATATATTCTAAAAAGATATGACAATCAAGCAATTCAAATCAAATTAAGAGAGCAAATATGCCAATCAATCCAATCAAGAAAGTGGGTACATCAATCAATTTTTGAAAAAATTTCACGATTATTTGAATCCAATCTTTAATTCGTAATATTACGATTAACGATTGAATCCAAATCCCTGGCTAATCGAGTATTCCATCAATAATCTTAAAGATGGACTTTCTCGAACATGTAGCAAGTTGCGGAATAGGAAAGATTTTCCTAATCAACCCGTATTTTGAAAAAAAAAAATCCACTTTTATGCAATACAATATATATACAAAACATATGCAGAATATTCAAATTAGGCAATAGGAAATATACCTAATCTCCAGAGATTGCTTTTCAACTCGAATTTCGTCGAAATTTGACGACAAAGCTTCAACCAAGGACTGAACGATTAGGGGTCGGCTATGGCGTGGGCGGGTTCAGCGGTGACAGGGTTGCAACGGCGGATGGTTGGCAGCTGCTCTTGGTAGGATTTTAGATCACTGGACTTTTTGATCATGAACGTCAAAGGGGTTTGGTGGACTAGCTTACTTACTCCCAACCGGGACAGCTTGCTGAAGGAGAGTGCAGGGACTTGTTGCTCAGTTTTCAACTTTGGCCGAATGATCCCTGCAGGAAAATGGAGATAAAATCCATGGCGAGATTCAGAGGCTCACTACTGTGAGAAGCCAATTTGGAGTCGGTCCACCTCGTTGGTCTCACAAAGCTATCTCGTTAAGACTTTGTTGGGACGGCACACCAGATCCGCGGACTTCACTGGAAGTGTACAGGAACTGCACCAAAGCCGGGAATCCCGAACGGTCCCTTTTATCTCCATAAAATATGCACATCATGTTTAAAAAAGAAAAAAAAAACGCACACTCACTGGAAGTACTGAAGAAATATTTCATAAATTAATTATTTTTTTAAATAATCCCTGATTTTCATGTTAAAAATAAATAATTAAAAGGATAGCAAAAGTTAGGTGTCAATACCTGATACATGGAACTGGCTTCTATATGCGTCCTTGGTTTTGTACAGAGGCAGCTCTAGTTCTTCATATTTGGCAGTCTCACTAATTTGGATGAACCACTCTATATTTTTTTTCCAATTCTATTTTGTTCAAAACATAGTAGAGGCATTACTAAAAGACGGGACATTACTAGAAATGGAGGGCTTGGAGTGCTTTTATTTTATCAAATAAGAGTCTGAAGTTGACATTATTTTAAATAAGAGCTTGAAATATCCTCATTGTTTAAAATAAGGACTTGAAGTAGATATTATTTCAAATAAATTCTTGAAGTGACCTTATCAGTCTCAAAAAAGGGGCTTGACTCATCATAGTAAGCGCATTCTGGTCATTTAATATTTTAAGTATTTTATTTATTTTTTCTTACCTATGGCCAACGAGGCCGCAGGGCGCCTGAGGGAGGACCAAAAGCCCTCATTAGAGTCAAGAGAGGGCTGCAACCCTTGCCCAGGTCCAAGGGACAATTGTAGCCCTCAACCAGACTACGGCGAGGGTCACCACCCTTCAGCCGAGGGTCGCGGCCATCCCCTGACTTAGGCGAGGGCTGGCAACCCTCGCCCAAATCTAGGAGAGGTTCGTCGCCCTCTCTTGTCTCTCGCCTTTGGTTGGCGAGGTCCTTAGCCCTCGCTGAGGTGCTGGTGACTCTATAGGTGATGGGGCGACGACCACAGCGCCCTCTTGCTTGTATCTCTCTTTTTTTTTTTGTTTACTTTTAATTTTTTTAGTTTTTAATATAATTTAACTAAAAATTAGGTTAAAATGATGTTTGATGAAAATGTCCTTGATCAGCTAGAATATTTAGCTAGCCAACAGGGTCAGGCCCTTATTTGAAACAGACATGACCACTTTGGACCTGGTTTGAAAGAAAGAGAGCACTTCGAACCATTATTTAAAATAAAGATCACTTCAGACCCTTATTTGAGAAAATGAAGGCACTTAAAGCCCCTATTTGAAATTTTTCCTTACTAAAAATACCAGCAATAGCCATAACAAAGGGAATGTTATCTAACCGTCTGAGGATTGAGGCACTTTACATTTCTGTGCCCAACGTAATTACGGAATTCACTCTAGCTTTCTCATTAGCAAGTGAATATGATACGGCTGCGACGCAAGCAGGGATTTCGGCACCTGACTTTGTTGCCCTGCACACATTCTTTGATATGTTGCAGATGCTTCCATTGTATTTTGTAGATTAAGTAAAACGAATCCTTTCCGGCCTGCGAGCACCATCTGCATTACAAGATAGGACCAAGCTAACAAGAACAGGCTTGCCCACCACGAGAAGTACAACTATATCTTCATATGCGCAGCTCAGACGCGACCCCACCAACAACATACTCTACAAGAGGATGATCGTCGTCTTGGACTTAAATTCTCAGGGCTACCATTCTAGAAGAGAAAAGGAAACTAATACGTACATGAATGAAGCAAATCTGGAGAGGATAAATGGGATAACTTGGGTCACCTCCATATAGCTCTTATGCATAAACGAAGCCTTACCCGGTATGATAAAGCTTTATACAATAATAAGTGGGTTATCCTCTTTATGATACATGTAGAGTAGCTTTAAATTTGTAGCAGGAGAAGATTTAGCCTGCCAATATAGTATATTTAGATCGCCTTCAACAACAATGGAGGCTGCACAAGCTGTAGAAATCTGATATGTACAGGACATTTATTAACATGCTTAGAGCAGCTCCCACTCAGGTTCGGAATAATCATGAGCTTGTGCTTTCTCCTCCTCCTCCTCCTCTAAGTTGAGAGTTGGCCTAGACCTTCTTCTGCAATCTTTACTGGGTTCTGTGTCGCCTCCTTGCCATACAGCAAGCTGCTCATACTCGAGTATCCTTGATGACTTCTTTTTTGAAGAAAAGGCATCTCGAACTTTTTTCTGATGCAAATGTCCATTAATGAAGATTCAAGCACCAGGGGAAATAAGTCGAAAGAGATTACACAGACAGGCGAGAATACCTTATAAGATCGGTGTTTGCCTTCCCTCTCAGCAACAAAATGAATTTCATCATTATTCACGACGATGCAAGATTCCTCAAGTTTTGCCTCATCGATTTGATCAAAGGTTGCAGCATCTTGTTCAGTGTCAAAATCGCCCTTGGTTGTATTCATACTCGAGCCATTTGAACATCCTACAATATTTGGTTGCTGTAATTCTTATGCTTCAAAACAAAGTTAAGCACCATTTAAAGTGGTCACACGTAGCAAATGATCATCACAACTGCCCTATTTTTGAGAAGGTAAATCTAGATTAAAGGGAATTGTATGCTTCAAGTCCATATCATCTACTCGGAGGAAAATAAAACCACTGCATGGAACACGGGTGGCACTGAAATATATACGACTCACGCACACGCCCACAAACACATGCACATGCGTGAGCGAGAACACATAGTCGCATTCTCACAGCATCCCTGGACTTTCCACCAGGGCTTGATGACCCCAGACATGTGTGGGTACACGTGTGTGTGTGTGTGAGTTGAGTGCGCGTGCCACACTTATGGTACCACCGTACCAGTCTTGTTTCTTGCTACTACGCTCAAATAACTTTCTTCTTATCATCTTTCTTGCCCATTCAAGATCAATTTACAAGGAAAATCATCTGGCCAAAACATGAGTGTGACTTCATTACAACAGCAAAATGGCTAGAGCTTCCAATGTTTGTCAAAGGAGAAAGAACAAGAGACCTGGAATCCTCAAAGAACAATGTAAAAAACCATTGAATAAGCTTAAGACACCAAAACACAAAAAGGGTCCATCTGGTTTAGTGGACATGCTTAGAGTGGTCCCTTTAGAACCCAGTCAGCAGAACAGACTATGGGTTGATGATAAACATGGCATCTTTCTCCAAGAAATCCTAGCCAACCATTAATATAGGGAATGTAGAAGTCCTGAATACAACGAGACTCATTAACTAATACCTGGAAGAGGGAACACGTATCTGCTGCATATATTTTCACTCATTGTAGAGGAATCCACAGAATCTGGCTCGATATCTGAGAAATTGACTTAAGCACAAATACACCAGTGGAGAGAGGTAAGTATGATGTGTGATACTGATAATTCATTTGATTGAAGTGGAAAAGAAAGAACTATTACCATATGACTCGACCAATGCAACACCAGAAGTTGAGGGAGCTTTAGTCTCTCTTTCACAGGTCGCCACAGATTGATCCGATATAAGTTTGTTTAACAGTGGGCCATTACATGAAGATTCTGGTGCACACCTACTTCTTCTTTCAGTATCATTGATATGATTTTCCATGGTGTCACCCTTGTTAATTTCAACAGAAGCAGAGCTTGCAATTGTGGTTTGATCATGGGCTGATTCATCATTTTCAGTCAAGAAACCTATAAACTCTGGCTCACCTCGAGCAATAACCTTTGAAGTCTCAGCAGATGGCATACTATTTACACCAGAGTTCTCATCGACAGCGATAGCTGAATCAGGCACGGATTTATCATCAGTACTTCCTGAATGTAGGTCAGGAGAAGCTTTTTGCAGGGCAGAAAGCTGAAATGGTGTCTGACAACTATGATCTGCACAAGAAGTTCCTCGAAACGTTGCATGTAGGATATCTTTCTTCACATCATCAAGTACCTTCGAATCCTCCCTCAGTTGATAGATAGCCTTTGCTGGTTCTCTTTTCCGACATACTTTTGCCTTCTTGCATACCTGGACATCATTGGATTTAACTACAGAAAATTCAGGGGCTGTCACTTTGTCAGGGTCAACGCATGACAGGGGAAGCACATCTTCCACGACTTCCGAGTAGAACTTCTTAACACTGGCACCAACAGTCTGGACTTGATTCTCAACAAATTTAACTGTGTCCTGTCCACAGAAAACATCAACTGGATATATAACGCATGCGAATGGAGTTCATTTACAAATTTAGGATCACAGAGTGAAACTAAAACAGTTCATTAAACCATTGAAGATACGGACAGATATCAGGTACACCTATAAACCTGACAACAAGAACAGATGAAAATGGTATCATCAACAGCAGAAAGATTGAGCTGAGGTGGCATGCATTACAGAAAGACAATGTCAATCGCAGTGATAGATATCTGAACTGGTAATGAGAGATTGCAGAAGCGTATCCAGCAACTGTCCTCCTCTTTACAGTCCCTCAACAGCTCATGATGGTCATAGCTAGGTGATACATACACAAGCACACCTTCGCTCAAGAATTAATATGTACCTGGTACATGATTTCTTCCACCTCCAAGCACATAGCTTCAAACTTCTGGTATATGTTTCCAACCCATGTTATGCCTTTTACATCCATAGTTTAATTGCGAGAGATTTGGCCTAACTGAGGTTCTGATAAGTACTTCACCCACTCTCCTCCAAGTTGAGGCAGTTATAATTCCTTCAGCATCTGCTCTGAATGAATTTTCTCATAAGAGAAAATTCAGAAATGCTAAAATGAAAAGTCAAATGCAACATAGACCCAAGTTGATAACAATACCATCCAAATTAAGGGCCTGAAGGCATCGAAGAGTGCAACAAAGGGCTGATGCAATGAAGATATACGCTTGTTGAGGAAAAGTAATCATGAACATGAGCAATGAACAGAACTAGAAACTAGCAACCGATTGCCGCATGTTTAACGAACCAATCATCCAAGAGAACAGCTTAAACGGAAAATATCATAATCTCATCCAAAGTCTTAACAATATGAAATCAGAAACCTCTAACAAGCATGCGGATACCAATTATGAATACTAGTATTTACTGCCCAAAATATAATGAATGGCACCATCTTAGATGCCACCCGAAGATGCTTGATAGTCCATGAAAACCCAGTATTCTTTGCAGATTCATGTTAACCATAGCTGCAATATGATTTTTGCACACCATCCCTCAAACCATCTACTTCTACTGACAAGAATTGGGATAAAAACATTTTAGTTAAAACATCTCAAATATATATGAAGCATCAATTGTTCTGGAAACTGCCAAAAAGCCATCCTACCAAGCAGACATTTAAGCAATAGATTGTCCATTAAGTCATGGACTACCTATAAGATAAAAAGAATTATTGCAGGACAGAATGCCTTGTTCTTATTGGTGAACAAAGAAGATTTGAGAATCCCATTCTCATCATTCATATGAATTTGTGATCAACAAGCATATCATGCAGGAATATGTCTAGATGGCTTAATAATGCTAGACAGAAACCATGCTTGAGGAGTTCCGTGTCAAAGATGTAACTTAAGTGGAGCAACCTAAGTTTGAAGCTGCGATTCTTGGACCTCAACTAAGTTATTGTTTGAATGAAGTATCTAGATGAACGTATGAAACTCGCATAACGGAGAAATATGGTTCAAAGCTTCGGATGAGAAATTAATGTCCAAGCACTATAGCTGCTTCTGACAAGAAAAATCGAACAAGAATTTGTTGTTATAGCATAAATAGAAGTTTCTGAACAATCCCAAATTCCATTTATTCGCGTAACTGTCAAATCACGGTAAATTGCTTGCCAGATGAGCAGAGTGTCAAATTGCTAGTGCACAGAGCTAGCTAGTACTTAAAAGAGGATGCCAGAATAGTTAGCCACCAAATTATGCACCATATTCATCTGCACTTTCTTGCTATACACTCGAAACTTCAGCAGGCCAAAGCTAGTACAGCTCCTCACTAATCATTAACAAAATCAGAGTAAGCGTTTTAGAGAATAAACGAAAATTCAAGAAAGGAGAGTTATCAGAACAATTGCTCCAAGAAGTATATTACCCTATCACTAAAACTCACGTCTTTCGTGTCGGAAAAGTAAATATTACATCATTTATAGGAAAAAAACTACCAGAAACCTCCACACCACGAGAGAAAGCAATCAATTTCTCGGAGACATTAAAACCAAATTTTACATAACATCATCAAGCTAAGCGACACTAAAGACGTATCAATAAAATTCAATCCGTCAACCAGCATCAAATAAGCAAAAGCAAACTTTCTCGAAGCAGGTAACTCCCTGCGCAACAGGTTCTTCGACCACCAGACTTCAATTCGATCATCAGAACAAGTCCTTAGCATGATCATCCACACGATGATGAGAAAGAGGAAGAAATATGCATATGCCCAGCATGTCGCGATTGAAATCGAATTATCGAAGATAGAAAGACTTACGTGCTGCGCGAGACAAAGAAAACCCAGAAGCGAGAAGCGCCAGAAATTTGTTGTTTCCCTGCAAAAACCCAGCTTGAGTTTTGCTTTTATAGCACACAAGCATTCGACCAAAGTACGAGCAAAGGGAAAACGCAGAGAGGTAGAGAGGGGAGGGAGGCGTGCGGACACAGTTCTTTAGGTTTATCTGGGGGCTATGACTGACACGTGGCATCATCGTGTTACAAAACATTGGTCCGGACCTTCCACTAGGGTTGTTCTCCTTAATTGAGTTTTTTCACATCATTCTTAATGCGATTTTCTTAACAAATGCTCAAAAGTAAAAGTAATAACAATATTACTTTTCTCAATAAGGCGTCGGTCGTTGTAATGTCTTATGAAGTATGCATCGAGTACTAATCTAATTAGTCCAACAAACCAAAATTCACAAATACAAAACTCGAGTAGCTTGAGCGTGAACTTGATTTGAAATAAATGAGACAATCTTGACTAACACCAAGTTAAGACCGAGTTACGTACCCAAAATTACTCGACTAAGCTTTGCTCCCACTTAATAAGACTATGGGTTCATATATACAACACAACAACTCACTATAAATTAAGATCCACAATTTTCTTGAAAGTCGAAATCGATTAAGTAAGTTCATTATCCACAACTCCACATTAATTGAGCAACCATGCTACACTTTTGCTCTTAATTTTATTTAAAAAAACTTATTTTATGCGATACTTGTAAAAGCCCAACATTACTACCTTAATTAAATGGGTTCGTGTTATAATTGTCTAATGAAATGGTCATTTTTTACTCGATCTTTAAAAGCAAATTGCTTCCGTTCAATCAGACAAGTACACCGGACTTTCATTCTAATTTGACACATTTGTACGCATCGAATTGTAGATACTCAAAACCAATTATCCACAACTCCAAATTCATTTGCCTTCCCTCCACACCAATTTGCACGAGCAAAAAGCCTTTTATAAGCACGTTAACAAATTTGATCTCCTCAACTTAGGAGTGTAAACGCAAAGTCGGCATTACAATGTCTCATATCCCGTGGCAATACTGATACGCACTACCTTCGATATTTTCAAGACACGACACGATTAATTTGCATTCGATTAAATAGAGTAAGACGGGAAACCTCAGCCTTGGAAAAATTAAAGAAGGGTCGCGGTCCTATCGATTGCAACATTTCCTCGTGATTATCAGTGCCCTGGATACTTCGACATGATCAATGAATTGAGATTGAAGACAAGGCATTTGCTGTCGAAGCGCACCGGAGTAAGTATACCAAATCCCTCTAGTTCAACGTCAAATCGAGCGCTCGTAGGAATTGGCAAGAAAGACAGAAACTCCTGATCGCGGTAGGCGCACAACAACAACAGCAACAAGAGGCATTTCATCAGGTAAGTTGTTAAATTCAAATAAGAACAAGGGTGAATACCACGAAAATCTCAAATTGATATAGTAGTAATAAATTTACCCAAAACTATGTTTTGTCACAAAAATCCCAAATTAATACACTTGTGACAAATTTACCATAAATCGATACACTTATGATAAATTTACTTTCCGTTAGTTTTCATTAAATTTAATGTTAAATTGCTAAGTTGGATAGCACGTGGCAATTCACGGTGCACCACTTTGAGGTTTTTACCTTTTGTTTGTCACGGGTATATCAATTTTGGTTTTTTCGTGGTATTAAGGTAATTTAACGAAGTGTAAATTTATTACAAGTGTAATAGTTTGAGATTTTTTATGGTAAAAAAATTAATTTATGGTAAATTTATCATAGAAGTATCAGTTTGGGATTTTTGGTGGTAAAAAAAATAGTTTTGGGTAAATTTGTCACAAGTGTATCAGTTTAAGATTTTTTATGATTAAAAAAATAGTTTTTGATAAATTTATCGTAGATATATTAATTTAGGATTTTTTTTTTTGTATTAACCCTACTAATAATAAAGAAGGAGGGAAGACTGTCTTCCAAAGTCAGAGAACAGATATTCCATCCTAAAGAGAATATGTAATACAGTGGCAGGAATAGATAAAAGTGGATGCACCGTACGTCAAGTAAGACGCTCTTTGCTTGGATCAAGCTAACATGGCGAACAAAATAACTTGCGAAAGCTTCTCAAGTCCCTTGTGCATATGGAGATGGTAGAGACATGAAGGTAGCTTCATATGCTTGCTGCACAGCAGGTTCTTCGACCACCAGACTTCAATTCGATCATCAGAACAAGTTCTTAGCATGATGAAAAAGAGGAAGACATATGCACATGCCCAGCAAGTCGCGATTGAGATCGAATTATCGAAGATTGAAAGGCTTACGTCCTGTGCTGCAGGAGACAAAGAAAGCCCAGAAGCGAGCCGAGAAGCTCCAGAAAATTTGGTATTTCGCTGCAAAATCCCAGCTTGAGTTTTGCTTTTGTCTCACACAAGCATTCAACCAAAGTGCGAAGGAAGGGAAAACGCAGAGAGAGGAGGGAGGCGTGCGGACACAGCCCTTTAGGTTTATTTGGGGGCTTATTGGCTGACACGTGGCATGATCATGATATAAAACATTGGTCAGGATCTTCAATTAGGCTTCTTCTCCCATTCTTACTTTTCTTAACTGAGCCTTTTTCATATCATTCTTAACGCGATTTTCTTAAAGAATGCCCAAAAACAAAGTGGAACAATACTATTTTTCTTAATATACTATCTCTCTATAATCATTCACTATGTTGAGAATTACAGTAATTTATTAGTTAAGTATGATTGTTCAGTATCTTAAATGCACTTGTTAACAAAACCCATGCTAAGATTGTAAAGCAAATGTCAAGGGAAAACAAGTACACCAAGGCACCCAGAATGTACAAAACTAAAAGAGCACTGAAGACGTACTGATTATCGAAACTAAAAGAGCCAAAGCACCCAGAATGTACAAAACAGTTGTCTAGGGAAAACAAGTACACCAAGGAGAAAGCAAGGACTTGCAGCAATGGAGTCATAAAACATAAACGCAACTCGGCCAAGAGGAGAATGCATTGGCAATGCAAGGATCGACGCTGACCACATAGTCCTACGTGCAACCATGGACCTAATTATTTGATTAAGCTGCAGCATTAAATTAAAATAGTTCAGGACTTCAATAGTTCACAAAACACAATTAGTCTCCAATTAAGGCCCCCTGTTGGTTTAACGAGGATAATTACTCGATCTTATCCCCGTGAAATTAATTCAGACAATAAAAATTTCGTCTTTTCAAAACATTTGCGAGAGCTTCATGAAACATCGGGGGCAGGATATGCGTAGAGCATACATGAACACGTCAAGTTGGAGGAGATTGCTTTTCTACTTTGAGAAGTTTTAGGTTTTAGATTCAACGGTTGGCTCGCGCCTTTTCGGCCGTGAGTTATTACGTAAACTACACACGATGATAAACTTTTAGTTACTCATTTTCCTCTGCAGTATGTTCATTGTGAAGGGATACTGCTTCTTTTTTTGGGGGGGGGCCAAAAGAAATTTTCATTTCACTTAAATGAGAGATAGATGACTTTAAGATAAAGATAAAAATTGAACAAAATAAGTAAATTTGAAAGATAAATCAACTTGGTATAGCCTGCAAAGACTTGCTCATTCCACAAAATGAGTTTATCATAACATCAATGTATAATTTGCAACCGATCACAGAGTCTAGCATCAACATAAATGATGAGCACACATCAAGATTCATTCTCCAATAGCAACGGCTATGCCAAAAGGTGGTATGCACCTAGGTACGGCGTCCCTAGCACCATCACCATATAGAGACAACAACAATACCAATAGGTTGAAAAAGGTACATAAATACCTTGTAATTCCCAAATCTATTTCTAGATCAAAACAGAAAATTACCCAAATCTAAATTAAGACCTGCAAAATAAATACTAGATGATTACAAAATTACTTTTAAATAAGCCAACTGCTAAACAGCAGAGAAGTTGTGCTTGACTATGGGAGCAAGCATCGGAGCGGAAGCGAGCGAGCAAATCCGGAATAGTAAAGTCTTTTGAAGTGCTCACGCTTTGCACTTCTGAGCTCACCAAACAAAAGCTCTTCACGTGGAAGAAGTGGAACGGAATAGTCCACAAAATCAACAAAGAAATCTTCAGAAAGAAATTGAGGAGATGGAGAAATAGGAAGACAAAAACGAAATGGGAGAGGACTCTCTCCCTCCGAAAATTGTTGCAGAAAAGAGGAGCTTGGCGGCGGCTTCGGGAAGAGAGAAACCCTCGGGTACAGGGGGAACTTTTCTTCCCACTACTCCGGGCAGGGATACCGCTTCATTCCCACCTTTGGTGTCGATTTAGAAGACTTCCCCACATATTTGATTTTGGACTAACTCCCACACCAGAGATGAAGATGCACGTCCCCTTCCCGTCATAAAGAGTCAGCATTGAGGTACACGAGTGAATATCAATCCAAATGGGGGCAAACGATCGTGTGTTATAGATACCTTTCTTCCTCAAATTGCAGATCACATGCACTAAATAATTTGTCCGTTCTCAAGAAACTTACAATAGATTGATCCCAACTTAGATGAGGAGAAAACAGCTGAAAGGTGCATGCTCGAGGCTATTCTGTAACTAACTTAAAAAATGAATCAGAGTGTGCATGCCTGTGCGCAGACAAACAACAGGAACGGAACCTCCCATTCGCATGACACCATCTTGTGAGCCACCTGACTATGCTGCAGTGGGCAGTATAACAAACTATCAGCTTCCTAAAGTTATCGTCTCCCATTGATATTGACTGGTTGACTCGCGCCCTCCAGTTTTGGCTCCGAATTATCATCAGGAACTGAATTGCTCTTCAGCTGCTGGCTCGTGATGCCTCATCTTCATGCTTCAAAATCTCGAAATCCCCAACAAGGCTGAACTAACCTAGGTTGATGGGATCACTAGGCCACGGAACCAGGTTTTTGTGTCTTCAATCCAAACAATCGAACAATTTGGGCGCCATGGGAGGAATGGTCATGGCCCGAGGAGCCATGAAGTTGACTCTCTTTTTGTGTACATTATACCTGTCAGTACAATGGTAAATTGAAGATGCTTACCTGTACAGAAATATTTTCCATAAGACAGAGGCATGATCAATTGAAGATGAACCAAATTACCTTATCTTCCAACTCTTGGAAGCATGCCGATCGACCACCTTCCTCTTCTTAGTTTGTAGTCTCCTTAAAGCACAAAAAGCAGCCTCTGGATAATAAATTGGCAAAGGCACAACGCTGTGAGACTACCATCTGACGAACAAATGGCAAAGTTTTTATCTTCCACAACAATTGTTGATACAGTTTACTGGGCCAATTGAACCCATGTCGAAGAAATTACTTGTGACACAATATCAATCCGTTAAACCAACAGATGATTTATAGCTTAGAAACTCCAACCACTAAAGTTGCAAGCCAAGCATTTGCAGAACAAAACCAACAAAGGGTCACGAGTCACGGGTGGAGCTATGCCCTTCTTATACCCATCATCACTAAAGGACACTGATGGAAAAGATACATGAAGATGTCGAGTTACGCAACATACTATACCTGATGATGTTGGGTCTATTGTCTCAAAAAATTCCTTCAGCAAATGCTGATAAAACTCCACGTCGTCCAAAAGTTCTGAGTCACCCTCTGCATTTGCCTCCTAATTACAGGAGGAATGAAATAATTCGTCATCAGCAAAAAGGAACGACCATTCATGGTCTCACATGCAAAATAAGAAAGATTGGTTAATAGACAATTTTTCTTCATTCCATTTTCTAGAACCATCAATGCTGTAGACAGCTCCATGGACATTAGGGGTTTTAGAATTTGCACTGGGTGTCCTACAAATTCATGGAAGACATGGATCGATTTCACATTCCTCTCTTGAGACTGAACTTTCATTTTTTGAAAAGAATTATTTATTTATGAATGGGCAGAGGCCAAACATAAAGAGAGTCTTAGTAACCTCTTTTCTACGTAACAGCATAGGCCATAAGTTTATGCCTCATATCGTGACACTGCACGAGATCAGTGGTTTCTAATCAAAGAGTGGCCTTTTAAACTGGCACCACTATTTCGACAGAAAAAAAAAAAAAAAACTAGCACCACCATTACATAGCAAACAACTTAGTCCTCGAAAAGCTCATAGTGAACGCAGCATGGCATAACAACAAGGTATGTAGTATGACTTGCTATACACATCCTAAACAATTCGTGGCATGCCCAATTCCCATAATTATAGCATGACTCAGAGAATAGCACATCCAACATTGTTCCAAAAGCATTGTACGGGACGGATGGTTTGAATTTAATTACCTCTTTGTTGGTGTTATCCACATGCTCAGGTACCTGGCCATCAAAATATTAGGTAAGAAACAGCAGGTGCTGATAGGTTGAGCTTCGCTTGCCATGCAATGTCATTCCAAGTATAGGTGAAAAAACATAAATATTTCCATTTTATAAGAAATCTAATGAGGAATTTCAACTTACTGACCGAAATATGCAACAGTTGACCTGATTAAAAGCAAATTATTCTTCACCCATTTATCAGAAAAGTTTAATTAAATTGAGTTCCAGGGCCAAACCTGATTAAAAGCATGTACTTTGTTTTTCATAGCAGCAGCACCAGTTGTCACCTGCATTTTTCTATGCCATTTGTCTACTGACTTGTCTCTAAAATGAGCCATTCTAAAACGCATGAGCAATAAAAACTGGGTCAGCACAAATGACTGAAGACATGAGGAAGCATGTGCAACAGCAAAACAAGAAGAAAATTTCACATGGAGATGAACTATAAATTCATCAATTGCCAGACAAGAAAATTTTCCTAAGGCCTACACAAAGTAGAGTTAACCAGGCAAAAGGTTCAGATACTCACTCATGTCGATTTAGTTAGTAATATGAGATGCTCTGTCCTATCACACATGCAGGCCAAAGGAAGACGATATTTACATCCATCATCTAGGTTTATATATGAAGGCAAAGAGCTGCTGTGGCCATATTTGCAGAGTACCTTCTATGCATCTGCGAAATTTGCGACCATTCGTCATCAGTATGCCCATTGTTGCTCTTATAATCCTCCAATTTCCTTTTTGATTGAGCAGAATTACCTAAAGGGCACAGCAATCATAAGATGAAAAAAGATCATATCTATGCCATTCATTTTCCCTTCACAAGACAACTGAGATTTGTACATGTCAAATTTCTGTGCTAAAGGACAGGACAGTCATATCATGCGGAGTCATCTTCATCTAATTAAGTGAATCAACAAATATGAAGAAAGATCATATATGTTTAATCCAAATTTCCATTCATAAGGCAACATACATTTTGTACATCGTCAAAACTTGTGCGTGTATTATTCCAACTGTCAAGGATTCTGTAAATTTCTTATTGAAAAGTTTAACTTCTGAATTACAGAGTAAACCATTTTGCTGTGCCTTCTGCTGAATGAGCAATGGGTGGATTGTTCTCGAGCAAAGCCTGTCATCATATGTGTGATGTGAGATATTTGAGAATTCCAAGCATCATGTCATAATGACTGGTCATTTTTATAAAGCAAGAACAGAAAGACAAGCAATTAAACCGGACACGGAATTCCAGTGTATTGCTTCGTAAAAATAACAATCACAATACCTCAAAAAAGCGAGAACTGAAAAAAAAAAAAAAAAAAACCAGCTATAGATCATTAAGCTAGATACTTGTGAAAAAAATCTCTCTCTATTGTGCAGTAAAAACGAGAACTCACAATTCACACATTAAGCGCTTTCAAATTGGACATACAAGAAAGCTTAATAACAGAATCAGACAGCAGAGGCTATGGTTTATTTCTTTTGTTTCTTGGTTTCAGTCCATACTGATATACCTATATTAATTTTAGTTTCAAATTACCTTCACATTGAACCGAACCAAACACAGATAAACAACATCAGCCAATGGTTCTTTCAAGACAGCCATACGTCCTGCAGCTCCCAAATGGAACCCAATGTCTCCTTGGTGGACATTAGCACATCTACATAGGCTTTATTGACATTTTCATCTAACTTGCAAAATGAAGACCTTACAGGTTCCTGTATAAGTAAATGGCATGTGAACCTCATAGAAAAATATAGCATGAAACAATGAGAAACAAAAAACAGGAGAACAAGTGATCTACACCTGGGGTAACTGGTTTGAACTTGAGAATGCTGTCTGAAGTAAAAATCTCAATTCAAGAGTTTTGTCTCACAAACCCTTCAGGTTTAGGAGAAATATTAATGAATCAACTCCATATCATACAGGAAGAAAGTAAAAACACAGAACAGAAATTAAACAAGAATAAGATTAGAAATTGGTGCTGGATCTGCAAAGCCTGGCGCGAACTTGCAAGGTCGAAGACATTGAACAAACCAAGTTATTTTTTAATGTTTTGGTGGATGGTTTTTCCTGTAGTAAATTCTCATTGTAAAAATCTTGAAACGACATACCGTCTGATTCTGTACTGCTTGACCTTTTAGAAGATCTTCATCCTTATGTTGCTTCAGATTCTTGAGTATGTCTCTGCAGATTGTCGAGTGAAGCAACAGAATAAAGACCCCAAAATAGGATATATCCATGCGTGTTACTAGAATATCTCCTCGATAAGTCACCACTACCCAGTATCCCCAATGATTCAGCCTTTCTCCTACTATGGAAGCTTGCTTCATGAATTTTCCTCAGAGACTAATTTTCTACACATGATCTGAGCAATAGGATCAACACTATCACTAAACTGTATATGTAATCTGCACTCAGTAAATTATGAGATGTTGGCTACAATGGTGACAACGGACACTCAGGACAATATCTTCACTGTCAAGCAACTTCTTTGAAAAATAAACAAAGCTGAAAAAGGAAATCTCACTGCTCCTGGTTCCGAAGATCCATATACTCCTTCTCAAGTTCTTTCACCTCCTCATCTTCTCCACCATGATTTTGCTCCTCGCTGTCCTCTTCATGTCCTTCCTCCTCGTCACCTGAACTGGCACCTTCGTCCTTATCACGTACTTCTTCATCCTCCTCCTCCTCCTCCTCATCGCCACCATCATCCATTCCACTATCACCTTCTTCAACCTCATGGTCAGAATTTATCTCATCAACCTAAAACGGCAGACAAAATCGATCAGAATTAGCAGATTATGGGCAGCCAACTAGATAAAACTGTCGAATTCTGACTTACCAATAGCTCCTCATCCTCTAGCTCACTGCCATCCTCTGAAACGGTTCGAACTTTTCTCGCTCTCTTAGAAGACATGCCCATTACAAAGCCCTGAGGTTCGAGCAATCAACTATTCACCGAATTAAAAAACCAATCAGAATACAGCTTCTATCTAGTTCCACCAACAAGTAACAAAAGGAAACTCAACACTAAACATGGCATGAAACAAGAAAAGGCTGAATCATTGGGTATACTGGGTAGTGTTATTGTATTGTAGTGTTATTGTATTTGTAACCCGGTCAACCATGTCGAACTCAGAAAGAAACAATGTCCAGTAAAACATTCACAATAAAATGTTGCCGAGAGCGCTGATTCATCTCCAGCGCAGCATTCAAATTCAATCAAGTAACCCTCATCTCACAAATCAAATCACGAAAGCAAATTTAGACCATCTATGGAGACAATTTCCTAGAACCGCCAACTCATTGCGGAACCAAACAGACGTTCGAATAATTCAAACTACTGATCGTTTCACCGGTATAATCACATTCTCGAACAAACCCATACAACACACGATCGCACATAAGCACGTGACGAAGACCTGTAGACTTCCATCCTGGAGAGCTTGTTCGGCGCACCTGCGGTGACGTTGGGGACGCGAAGGAGAGCGAGCCCGGCCTTGAGGTCCTTCAGCTGGCTCAGCAGATCCGCCTTCGGCTTCTGTCGCAGCTCGCGAACCTTAATCGCCGCTTCACATCGAACGAAGGAGAAAAGAACAGTCAGAAAAGGCAAGAAATCAGAGGGCCTCTCTCCAAACGACGAAAGCGAGCATAAGGGAAGATCGTTTACCCATTGCTTTTGCTTCGTCTGAGCTTCAATGGCCGCCTCTCTGCGACGGTGAGTTAAAAAGAGCGGGAGGGTCTTGGAATAACTGACCTGTATTGGGCCTCAGGAACGCAATCGAAGTCGTCATAGCATTTTGGGCTACGTAAAGCCCATTGGGCCCGACAAATTATATCTCATGGGGCTTAAGGCCCGTTTTCTTTTTGTTATTGTATTTTTTTGTTGCCTTGCGTTTGCCATTGTTTGAAAAAATTAATTTTTTCTATCTTATATCTAACTCTCGTCTCTCTCTAATTTTTGCTATGCCTCTTTACAGCAGCGAAGGAGTCGAATTCCGCACCTATGATCCTAGCATTCACACCCTCCAATCCCTTTATCCATAGGGTCGCATGCCTATTGGAAAAAAGACAATAATAGAAAAATGATTTTTGGATGTACCTAAACCTTAGGTTATGGTCATATGAGTATTGTGAATTAGGGGTAAACAATTACGAGAAGATTAATCTAATTATAAATAAGGTAGGTAGCTTAGAAGAATTATTCATACAAATGAGGGGCATTTTGATGGAGCACTTGCTAGAAAATTACATAGATGCAACTCTACGTCGGACATGCAATGTATGCACTGAAGTATCTATAGTTTTATTAGTAATTATTGATTAGTAAAAATTCCAAATAATGTAATTTACCAGCATATCTCCTTACACAAAAAAAAAAAATAAAGCGAATTCGATCATACAAATTAAGAAGTGATGCGCATTACACAATGAATCCAACAAGAAGGGGACATGATCCATGAGATTTTCTCGTTGTAATTGGTTGAATTGTCACATTGATAATTAAATTGAAACCTACCAACTCTAAGTTCATCACGTGTTAACCTTACAAATAAAATTGGAATCACATCCACCATTGAATAATAACGATAATAATGATAACAATAATAAATGGGGCTAATAGACAATAGAGATAAGTGTGTTAAAAGTCCTAAAACTTACCAAGAAAGTACAATTAAACTATTCCGTTAATTGCACTTTTTGAAAGTTTCGGAATTTGATTGTACTTTCGTAATAAGTTTCAGGACTTTATTAAACCTTTTGAGAGTTCTAGGATTTGATTGCACTTTCGTGATAAGTTTTAGGACTCGATTATACTTTTGTAACAAGTTTTAGGACTTTCAATGTACTTATTCCTAGATAATAAATAAAGAAAAAAAGAATTAATCACATGATAAGGCTTAGCTACCTACTATGTTTGGTTTGGCTCTTGTGGGCTCTCTTACTCGCCGTTTCCCTTGTGTATGTTGAGAGATCGCAATCTCATCGAATAACCGACTCCTGGCAGATGAAAGGTCAGAACTGAAAACAACCCCTCAGAGAATAATCTAATAGAGAAAGCGACGATTTTTCTTAATTAGTGTTTTTCTTTTTATGTTTAGCAAAAAGAAGTAAAAACAACTATTAATTTCCAGAAAAAAGACAATTCTCTTTTGGGGTTGGGATTGCTTAGCATAGTAGCTGATCCTGATCAATGTGGGTATTAATTAGCAGAAAATATTCCAATGGGAAGACCCTTACGTCTATTGAAATTGATTAGCTGGATTAAAATTATATCTTTAGATTTCATTTGTTTCACCAAAAATGAACGATTTAAAAAATATTTTCTTAAAAATAATCGCTCGAAATAATTAGTCAATTAAAAATATTTTTATTGTTGATAACAATTCATGTCTAAATAGTTTCATCGACGGTAAGAATATTTGTTGTTTGATCATTTTTGTAAGCGATATAAATGATCAGTGAAAAATATGTTTTGCAAGTCGTTTGTTTTTTGCGAAACAAATGAAGTCTTAATTAAAAAAAATTATAATCGATTATAGGCCACTATAACCTATTCGTGATTAGCAAATGGATTGTGAATCCTTTCATCGTGTTCCTGAAAGACTTGGGAAGTGAAAGCTGCGAAGAGAAGACGGTCTGAGATTCTTATGATCATCCCTTTCCTCAATCAAATTATCATTCGGCAATCGTGCACATGGAATGCGAAAGGAGGTCCAAGGAAGAGAAGAACCGAATGCATCGAGCACTAATCCAATTCGTCCAATAAACCAAATTCACGTATAAGAAACTCAAGTAGCTCGAGCATGAACTCGGCTCAAAATTGGATGAGTCGATCTCGAATAACACCAAGCTAAGATCGAATTACATACCCAAAGTAGCTCGACTTAGCTTTGCCTCCACTTAATAAGTCTTTTGAGTTCATATATATATAGTGCAACGACCCACTATAAATTAAGATCCAAAATTTCCCAGGTATTCGAAAGCAATTAAGCATATGATGCTCCTTACCAAAAAAAAAAATTAAGCATATGATGCACACAAAAAGTTGATGTCACTCACTATTGACTAAGATGAATTATTTTGCACACATCATAAACTCAATGCTTAAAAGCAAATTGCTTCCGTTCAATTAGACAAGTACACCACCTTTCATTCTAATTCGACACATCCGCACGCATCAAATCATAAATACTCAAACCAATTATCCACAGCTCTAGCTTCATTTGCCTTCCCCCCACCGGATTGCATGAGCTAAAAGCCTTCTATAAGCACGTTAACAAGTTTGATCTCCTAAAACTAGGGGTGTAATTGTAAAGTCCGTATTACAATGTCTCATATCCTATGGCATTATTGATACGTGCTGCATTCGATATTTCTAATATATGACACGATTAATTTGCATTCGATTAATTCGCGTAAAACGGGAGAAGGGTCATGGTCCTATCGATTGCAACATTTCCTCCGCGGTCTCAGTGCCTTGGATCCGTTGAGTAAGACGCCCTTTGGTTGGATCAAGCTAACAGGCGAAGGAATAACTTGCGCAAGCTTCTCAAGTCCCTTGTGCATTTGGAGATGGTAGAGACATGAAGGTGGCTTCATATGCGAGTAGCTTTCTTCTTGCTTAGGATAAGAAAAAGGGGAGGGCGACGCACGCATAGATCGTGCAGATCAACTTACCAGAATGCTTTCTGCTTTAAGATTGCATCACGCATAAGAACACAAAAAACAGAGAGATGGGGCAATAAAAGCACTTCCGAGAACCTTTACCAGTTTTACCAAATGAATGAAATGGAAGCGCAGTGGACATAAACTTAAAAGATTGCAACCTTCTTGGTCTACTCATATGAAGAAAAAGGAATAAGATGTTTGGTTGATTCGGTGTACATCACCCTGCAATGTGGTAATCCCATGCACTGGGACACCCTATACATCCGCATCTCAAGAACTTTTTACCCTGCTGCTTGAAAGTCGCCAAAATCATCATCCAGCAGTTCTTGCGCGCTCTGGTCATCATTAGAATTTGATTGCCCTAAATCTTCTTTATTTGAGCTGAGAGCCTTATGTTCAGGGAGTTGCCGAGGAGACGAATGCGGAGGCACGTCTGCAGTGGAATCATGAACAGTAGTAGGTGAAAGCGGCGCCGGGGGAGGTGGGGGTGGTCTGAGGCATAACATGGGCTCTTCCTTACTGGCCTTCTCCTCCAAAGACAAATTGTTCAGACTTTGCTCCAAATGTTTCGACTTGAAACTACCGCTGCTTTTCTGTCAAGATTAGAGGGCAAATGCTATCAGCTGATGAATGAGCACACATCGATTCAGTTTTTTTTTTTTTTTTGGATCAATAGATAAATGCTAGATATCTCACGTTCTTTAATTGGAGCTTAAGAGTCTCCCCTTCTTTCAAACTGTAATCAACCGAAGAGTTGTGCTGGTAATGCTGTTCCATCTCTTCTGCAGTTTTCTTTTTGTCCAAATATCTTGACAAATCAGCAAATACATATTCGTAAGATTTGGCCAATAGATTTCATCAGTTAAGACAAGACATTATTCCAAAATCTGACAGAAAAGACAACATATGACAGTAAGAGTTGAAATTCAGATTCTGTAAAGATAATTCAGAACCGAGAAGTACTTCATGTGGTCGTGCAAGGCTGCTTGGAAATCATATGCCTCCGTTCTTTCTCGAAATCCAATGCCAATGAAAGCATGCCGCATACGACCACCTGCATAGCTTTAAGCTGATCAGCATCATAATTTGTCTATGGGGTGAAAGGTTGTTAACAGACGCTCCTCCAATCTGCTTGCAATGTCTATCAAAAACCAGCCTAGTCTTGCCTCAGAGTTGCTCCTTGAGGAACTTGGAACTTGTATATTGTCACTAGCATTAGCAAACCTTCGCACTCTTTTCAGAACAATAAAAGTGCAGTATGTTTATCAACAGATGGCAAACTCACCGATATTTTCTTCTATACGAAGAACAAAATATCTGCAAAGCAAGAATGTTCAAATAAATCCCACAAAACCTTGACATTGAAAAGAAAAAGAACCTTAATGATAAATCAGCAAAAATAATCAGATTAGACATTATCCGTTCTACATCATGTCTTGTAACATTCCGTTAAAACTCATGTCCAAGTATAGTCAAATTTGTTTAGCAGAAAGGGTATTCAACCTGCTGCTGTCAATTACAGGTTCCACTGGATGTGGCTCTCCATTTCTCAAGAATGCCCGAGCGTATAAGTCACCTTAAACAGACGAACCAAAGTTGGAAGAAAACCAATATAAGACGGAAGGGACACATCTAATAGCAGCTCGACATTTATACTAACCAGTAGTCTTGTCCTCAAGTCTGATAATGCATTCTTCTCCCTTGCTGACTACTTTCAATGCTCCCTCCCAAGCCCACTTGTTCACATTCCATTCATCAGCCCTAGATGAATTTCAGTGGCATGCTTAATCATTCTGGATGTGTGGGTAGAAATAAAGAAAATAACAATGCCAACGAGTCTAAAAACACCAACCATCTTCTATGGAATGAGTATCAAACTTATATTGCAAAAATCAAACAAAACCTAATGTCACAAACTATCAATAGTTGTCATCCTTGTATTCACGCATATGAGCAAAATATTCTTGTTTCTGGAAAAATCTAAAAAACGTACTGCATTGTTTCTGCATTGGACAAGTCGTGATTTCACTTTTCTGCTTCCGACACTTTGCAGCAACCATCATGCTTTTGCAAACAAATATGGTTCGTTAAAAGAGTCATGATATTATAAGCTAGAAGTCCAGAAAACATTCACTCGTGTCCTTCCATAACTCATATCTAATAAAAAGATACATGGTGCCATAAACTTTAACACTAAGTTGGTAGGGATTCCGCATCTGCCATCTTCGAGATAGTTGCAACTTGCAAAGATAGTTTTTGATAGATTTTTCATTGCTTGACTGGTTCAACTGACAAGTTGACTGAAGTAGCCCCGATTATGATTCCAACAATTAACCTTTTGTGAGTTCACATCACATAATATTCTGGTCACGACTGCAGGCTTACTATCTACTTTTCCCTGTGCTGCAAACTAAAAACTGCAGCAGCGTTTTTTTCCTTGATCGGTCAAGTTTTAGTACCTGTAAGAAGCTGCACTTTTCCTTGGCGGTATCTGCAAAAATTACACATAAATTTAGCACCGCATGCATTAGAAAGGCCCTTCTACAATATTGACAGCTCCAAATTACTTAAGAGCACAAATATCATCAAAAAAATGCCCTGCTATCATCAGAAACTGCAATATTGGTGAATTTCACTCTTTAGAAAGCGGTTCTCCATTCCACCATTGTGTTAACCACGGATTCTGTCTTCCCCAATAAGATCAATTCTCCATTAGATAAAACCCATAATTCTGTCCAACATCCAATATAATCTGCCATACACAAGATCGGACACCCAAATAAAGTCCCACTTAAAAAGGAGCCCCCAACACGATGCAAGGCTGATTAGCATGGACTTAGTCTTCGCTTGTTACGGGAAATTTGCGAATTTTACCACTTTGGATGTGGTTTTCGAAGTGTGGTTCTCGGATAAAGCCACGCTTATCTGCTAATTCTAATGTTTGCAACAAGAAAACATGTCCCGCATGACGGAATCATGGCTGACATCCCAATACTGATCTTCTACGTTCTAAGTCAATATCAGTGTATGTCCAAGATCGAATCAACCACCAGCGAGAATCTACAAAGTCAAGCAAAAACACAAGAGAGTTCGAAAATTGGCATGCGAACCAGCAACCAATTTTGGTAGATTAAACGGTGAAAGGAATTCCCTTTTGCTATGATCAAACACATACCAAATAGACGTAACACTCGGAGACTTGGAACAGGACCAGCTCAACGGCCTCCGCTTCGTCGGTGTCCTCCGAGCTCTGCTGATCCTTTGACCTCGACTCCTCCTTTTCCATAGAGAGCGAGATTGATGCTCAGATCGGAAGATGGGAGCGGGAGCACTCGTCTTCTACAGGGAAGGTGACTTTCAGTTGAAGCTAATTCCAGAAGAAAGCGCAATGCTCCAGAATTTGGTTGGCAATTGGTGAACAGCTCTCTCGGGTCGGTTTTTTTTTCTTTTAGGGGTTTTGTTCTTGGTTGAACGACGAGGGATTTTCCAAAAAAAAAAAAAAAAAGAACAACGTGGGATTAACAATTGTTTTTTTTTCTTTTGGGGAAATAAAATTGGAAAAGAAAACTACTAACCATCGATCAGATCCTAAATATTTTAAAAGCTACAGTAGTATTACGTGACCAATGAATTAAGCCTTTGATCACAATTATTTAAAAAGGTGCAATAACATTATATGAGCGATGGATTAAGTTTCAGACTCGTGATTAGGACCGAGATTAAAAAACAATTCATGCATAAGTTACTAGCAATCCAATTATCATGTTTCATGGTTCAATTTAGAATCCGTAGTTGAGAAATCTATTAAAGCTATAATCCCGGCTAATTTTGGGATTAATCAAAACTAAAAAGTGTGCTTTTTTTTGTTAAAATTTAAAAATTTATATTGAGTTTGAGACTTCATAAATATACAATATGTTGCTCTATATGTTTGACGTAAAATTTTCAAGTATCTTGGATGGAAAAAAGTAGTAAAAAATTAATCTAAATACGCCGTTAAAGATGATATTATTCTCACAATGTCAATCGTTATAAAAAGACATGGCTGATTTGGAATTTTGAAAAAGATATCCAATCGGAGGGTGTTTTGGAAATTTGCCCAAAATCTGAGGACGCAGGATATGATCGGCAAGCCCTAAAAGGAAAGAGGGAACAGAAGGGGAACAACCAGTGCCGGCATCTATGGGTTCTCCATCTCCCTGAGGGAATTGCTGAGCTTTTTTCTGGGTTGGGTTAGTGGGAATGCATGTTATAGGCCGTCTGTTATCTCGATTGACATCCAGAGAAGCACAAGCCAGTTGTGTTCTTTCCAAGAGATGGATGCATTTGTGTACTACTCAGGTCACCGACCTCGATTTCGACTGGTTTGATTTATTGGAGGAGATGGAACATAAACCCGAGTTGGCAGAAAAGGAGAGGGCGCGATATGTATAATTGGTGGACAGTGTCGTGCATTATCAAAATGGAGGAGACATTATACGTAGATTCATATTACGTTTCGACATGAATATCTCATATGAGTCTCACAATCAAATAATGCACGACATCGTTCACCAATTGCGGGAGACACTTATCAATACTGATGTGGGGGTGCTCACAACGGGCTTCATGTCCAAGTAATTTTGGCTCGGGCCCTTCTAGTTCTTGGCATGTTGGCTTTAGGTATCTCGAAGAGCTCACCTTGAATCGGTCACTGTGGAGGGAGAATTCATTGAGCAACTGCTTGCCAATTATCCGGTTCTAGAGCGATTGATTTTAAAATTTGCCCGTGCTTTGAATAGCTTTAGAGTTTCTGGCGGATCATTAAAGCTGAAATACTTGTGCATAACATGTTGTCACGATCTTGAACGCGTTCAGATTTATGGCATGGATCTTGTGTCCTTCACTTTTAGGGAAACACAAATTCCATTATGTTTGGACAAGCTCTCCCAACTAGGGGTGGTTATGAGCCGGTTTGGGCCCGGAACCGGACCGGTCAAAATCGGAATCGGCCTGTTAACCGGTTCTCTGATTCGGAACCGAACTGACTCGTGGCTATAACAGTCCAGTCCTGTTCCACATTTTGTGGAACCGGAACCGAAACTAGAACAGGGCTGAAATCGACGGTTCGTGTGGTTCGAAATCGCCGATTTCGGGCGGTTTCGAATCGCAGGTTCAGAATTGCCGTTGCACCAACGGCTCTTTTTGGAGCCGTTAGAGCCAAAAAAAAAAATTTAAAAAATAAAATAAAATATATCACACAAAATTTACAAATACCCCATTTTTATCTTTCATTTTTTCACACAAATTCTCTCAAATTCTCTTAAACTCTCTCAAGCTCGTAATTCTCTCAAGCTCTCAATTACATTCTTGATTGTCTAATTTTTTATTTTTTTATTTATTATCTCCTTTAATAATTTCATATTGCTAATTTTTTGTTCATACCCTATATTTTTTTTGCATCATATCATATATTTTTTATATCAAAAAAATGACAAGTGGAAGTAGAGGTAGTGACAAAGTAAGACCACAATGAGAGAATCTGGTTATCATAATCTGGTTATATCAAAAAATGACAATTGGAAGTAGAGCTAGCGGCAAAGTAAGACCACAATGAGAGAATTTGATTATCATAATCTTCATGATTATGTAGATTGGGGAGTTGATGTAGATAATGAAATCACATTTTTTTTCTAATATGGAGCAAGTCCTTACACAAGAGAGTCTTCATCCTCCAACAAGTCCAACGCTACCGATGCCGAAGAATGTCAACAAAGGAGCGGGATGATTCATCCATCATATGGGATCACTTCACATAAGTCGAGGATTTTGAAAAAGGTCCAAACATGCATAATATAGTTTGTAAATATTGTACTAAATTATACAAATTTGCAGATGGACAAGGATATGTAACATTTACTCGGCATCTTAGGTCGAAACATCTAACCAAATGGGAATTGACACTAGCCAACAATAACTTTTTGGGTATGCCAATCCTAACACTTCTCCTTTATTTTGTTTTAATGAAAAAACTTATATAGAAGAATTAGGTAAATTTGTTTCCGTTGAACATTTATCATTTGGTTTTGGTAAAAATTTGGGTTTTAATCAATTTATACAAAATGCACGTGCTCCACAAGTAAAACGCATTTCTATAAATTCACTTAAACGCGAAATCAAAAATCTTTATAGAAAAGAAAAAAAAAGATTTACAAATTTTTTTTTATGAATTTTAATAGACGTGTGCGTATAAGTAATGATATTTGGAGTGATCATTGGCAAATTAATTCTTATACGGGTATAATATGTCATTAGATAGATGATGATTGGAATATTCAAAAAAGAGTTATTACATTTAGAATTTTTTATGATAGGCATACGGCAAATAATATTTATAGATTAATTAGGAAAATTTTAGAAAAATATTATTTACTTCATAAAATTTTTTCAATTGATTTTGATAATACCGCGGCAAATACCGCTTTGATTGTTGAACTAAAAAATATTTGTAAACCCGCTTTGGTGGATAATTCTTTCATATTAGATGTGTTTGTCATGTTTTAAATTTATATGTACAAGATGATTTTAAAACTCTTCAAGTTTCTCTCAACTCGATAAAAACAACAATTCGATATTTATGTAAACGTCTCCAAACAATAAAAGAATGGACAAAATTTTATAAATTAAATAGAAAAAAACCAAAAATATTTTCAAAAGATGTTCCAAATCGTTGGAATTCTACTTATGAGTTGCTTAATAAATCTTTTGCATATAAAGATTTATCATGTGCCTTTATTTCAGATAGTATATCTAAAATTAGTTTATACCCTTAAGAATGGGATAATTACAAAAAAAATTTAGATATTTTAAAAGTTTTTAATGATGCAACTTATAGTTTATTTGGTGTTTATTTTCCAACTACGCATTTATTTTTAATAGAATGTATTAACATTGTTGGAGCTTTTGAAAAAAATGAAAATGATGATAAGTTAGGTGATATTAACATAGTGTGAGCAAAATGGCTATATTATTATAGAGAAATTCCTATTATTTATTTAGTTGTTTCTGTTTTTGATCCACATTGTAAATTGGATGGTTTATATGATTATTTGAATACGTATTATAAATGTTTACATTTAGCTCATACAATAAATATTAGAGCTATAGAAATAAATGTTAAAAACATAATAATAAAATTATATAATGAATTTTGTAAAACATGTAATATTATAGGTGATAGTGGATGTGGACCTCAATCTAATAACTTATAATGTGAAGACCTAGCTAAAACCTCGTGCCGAAATGAATTTGCCTGTGAAAAATGTCGAAGGAACCTATGAGCTTTTCAACAACTCAAGGGAAAGTTATCTTCAAAGATTGATCGGGTAATTACTTAATGCAACTCGAGTCTTGTTTGGAGTTTTCCCCTTCCTCATCTCCCTCTCATCGCATCATCTTCACTCATTTCTTTCTTCATCCTTCCCTTTCAAGGTTACCGTTTCACCTCTGAATGAAAAGTGGACATTCTGCTTCATCCGAGCTGTCTTATTTCTCTGTTGGTTGAGTGCCAGCGAAGGAGTTGCTCCTTTAGCAGGGACCTGGCAGGGCTCGTTGATGCCGATGCTCGAGAGGTTTCCCGCCCGTACTTCGTTGTCAGCAATATTGGAATCATGAGGAGGTTCTCATCATAGTTTGGATAAATGTGTTAGGTCTCGATTGGGTTTTAATTTTTAGTTTCTACATAAATCGTACTTGGGACGTCCCTAGTTAAGCGTTTGGTATGCAGTGAGGCTTAAAAGGCATACGATTTTCGTTTCTGTGTTGGCTTGGGCATGACAAATGGAGTTCTTTGTCATGGATCTTGATTTCTAAGGTGTATATACGAATAAATACGGGCCTTGAAAGATGCTGGCCAGTATGGCTCCTATCGAACTTCGACTTTCAGGAGGATACTGCCTACCCGGATGACCCCAAAGTGCCCACAAAAGTAGATGACGAACTGAAGCTACTCTTTCGGAGTATCGAATTACCCCGGGACATGATCGACGTCGAGAAGGATCACCAGAAAAATGGCATGAAACCATCGACAAACATGACGCAGAGAAGGCTTGCGGCCCAAATCCATGGGATTTCGCAGAAACCCAAGCACAAGAAGAAGCAAGAGATCAGCAAGAGGACGAAGCTCACCAACGTTCATCTTCCAGAACTCTTCGAGAACCTCGAAGGTTCCTGGAGGACGGAGACGCAGAAGCTGTCCTCAACAAGCAAATACCCGAGGGACTACATGGACGACGATCTTTTTCCCCATGCATCTTTGATTGTCGTACTTACCGCGGGCTTGTTTTTGGATCATTGATCTGGACCATAATCTGAAGTATATACAGTCGCAGAGTTCTTAAAGTCAGATTCATCCAAGTTCTAAGGAGGTTAAGAACTAGTATCGGAAAGCACTTCAACCCGATTAGATCAACAAAAGGCCAACGACAAATACATCAGCCGCATCTTTTGCTTCGTCGGATTCTGATGAATAAGTGAGTGATTGGGTATACACAAAAGCACCTGTAGCTTCTTGGGATGGTCCTATCTCTCTGCATCGTTAGCATGGACAGTCTAAGTTTCCCAACATCCTCGTTTGACTAAAGTCCGGTTCACAGTGAAATAGGTATTTAGGGCTTGCACAGACTCGCTCCCGCCGGACAACTTGCAAGCAATGAGAAGAGATTTGACGGCGACCTTCGATTCACCATTGTGACACCACGAAACGAGATGGGACAACTTTTGCAGACGGGCGATGGACGAAGATGCCTCAAACCTCCATTTAGGGCTTGCACGAACTCGCAATCAAAGAAGAAGATATCTCGTAGCTTCGATTTGGGGCTTGGACGAACTCATTTGTGAATTGTGATTTAGGGCTTAGTACTTGGAGAACAAAGGAACGAAGAGAACGATGAAAGAAAGAAGGTTTAGGGCAACAGATGAACGACGCAGTATTGGATTCGTAAACGTTATAAAACGACATTGTTTTGTACACGTGGAATGTTAATTTTAAATTATTTGCCATGTAGGAGAGAGAAATTTTTAAAATAAGCCACCTCAGCATTTTTCGTTAACCTAATTGGACGGAGTTAACGGAGAAACTTCATTACATCAACTTGATAAGTTTTAGGACTTAATTGCACATTTTGTAAGTTTTAGGACTCAATTATACATTTGTGATAAGTTTTAGGATTTTTGGTGCACTTATTCCTATGTATATCTATTTAGAGTTTTTCTTGATATTAACCCGAAATTGTTTTCGCTTTAAGTGGGGTCTATCAATCTGTTTTTCGGTCTTGTCTAAAGTAGAGCCGTCAATATGGGTCAAAAACCCATATTTGACTCATATTTTGTATAAAATGGGTCTTATATGGGTCATTAACTTTTGAAAGACTCACTAAAAATGGGTTAAAAAGGTTGAAGTGAAATTAAATGGGTCAAATTGACCATGCATGAAACCCATTTTTGACCCATATTAGACCCATTTTCGACACATAACTCTCACAATTACAAATGGACCTATGGCCTCAAAGCCTAAACTTTCTTCTTATATTTTTTTAATTTTCTATTTTTTACAAATGGACCCATGGCGTCGTCTGCCGGTCGCCGCCGCCGTCGCAGTCGCTGCCGTCGCGGTAGCCGCCGCCGTAGTCGTCCACCGCCGCCGTCGCGGTCCGCCGCCTTCACTACTTTTTTTAGTATAAATATTCCTTACTTTTAATCATTTTTGTTTTTGCAATATCACGAATGGTGCTGAGTCATTATTTAAGTCCATGATTTTGACCATCAGGACCAACTCGATCAAATTTATCCAATCAGCACTAACATGAAGCTTATATAACGGTCTAGGTTAGCATTTCTATCTTTTTTTTCCCCAACAGAATGACAAACTCAAACAATAAACATATACTTAAGGACACAATTGTACAAAAAATAGTTCAAAAGCCTGGAGGAACTATTTACGATAATACGGTACCTGAGATGACTTTATCTTGAAAAAAGAAAAATAAATAAATAAACAGAGGGTAGATACCCTCTATAAGCAACTCCATCGAGCAAAAACACTATTATGCACTTTAAAAGTTATATGGTAAAGCGAATATGCACGTAGATTAATAAAAGATTAAATAAATTATATAATTTTTCTTAGAAGATTAGTGTGATTTGGCCAATATAGGTCCAAATGGGTCAGGTCGGGTATGGGTTGATTACGGGTTGGTTGGGTATGGGTCATTAAATATTGGTCAAAACGGTTAGACGGGTCAATATGGGTCGACCATATTCGACTCCACTCAAACTCGACCCGACCTACCCATTTGACACCTCTAGTTTAAAGCATAGTTAGGCGGAAGGGAGCACCACTAGTCAGAGTGCTAGAGATGGGGTGATTGAGAAGCCCAGATCTTTATACAATGAAAGGAGAGAAACCAGTCGAGACATTTAAGTCGATCGCTATCTCAATTAAACAATAAAAATACCAAAACAAAAGAAATCCATCACTATCCCACACATCCTTTCTTAACACATCCGAAAACCTGCGCCATCCCCTTCGATTTCTCCGAATCCCGTCCCATCCCATGCTTTTATCATCTATGCTCAACACACCTAAGTCAGGGGAAAGTAGAAAGGTTTGTCGTTTTTTCAGCAGCTTGAAAGAGCCAATCACGTGCGCCATCAAAATTCCTTGGATAACGAAGGATACGAACCACTCTTTACTATCGGCGCATATCCTCTGCCCGGTTTCGCGATCTTGCCGATTTCCACCCGATCGGGATACTGTTGTTCTCGGTCATGTGCTGGGCTCTTTTTACGGGCTTTGATGGTCGTGTTCTTCATGCGGCATTACCGGCTGCATCAGGGAATCAGACGAACAATGGTCATCCGCAGCCGGCGACGGCGGGGGTACATTCCTGACCTTAGGATTCATATTTTTCTTTCTTTCTTTTACTTATGAAAAATAATATTAAAAAAATAACCCAATAAGTTTTACAAGTTAAGTGAATCGTAAATGGATTGGATTTGTTTGGGTTGTAAATGGGTACAACCCACATAAAATTAGGCTTAAAATTCATTCCGATTAATAACCTATTTATTAAAATTTTACTAACCCATATTTGACCTACATTATTGAATACAAGTTAAAATATGGGTTTCCAACCCATGTCGACACCTCTAGTTCTAGTGAATTGGCCATTGATCATTGGGGAGTGGGTGAAATTAGGGTGTGTTTGATTGGTGATGAGACAGTTTTTTTCCAAAGAATTATCCCTTCTCGCGAGTTCATGTCTCTATATCAGTGGAAGACTTGGAGGAGTAGGGATGATTAGATCTACAGGAGTAGGGGATTGATTCGCAGACGATGTTCAATGGTTCAAGATGGGGGAAGCAAAGAGTTTCTTCTTGTTGTGCCGCATGCTACATTGGATTAAACAAAGTTTTTTACTCTTTCTACTTACATTAGGATAGCTTCAGCAGAATAATCTTTTCGATTGCATAGAACCCGCTACGGGGCGAGATACATAAAACTCGATAATAGCAATCGCACACACATATATGTATATGTAAATGACCAAAAAAACTACCTACCTTGCTAGAATATGTCTTAAAATTCAAGCATCGCCAAGTTCTGACTTTCGACTGGGAAAAGGAAAAAATCTATGAAGAATAAATGGAGTGACAAGAAAACGCATGGCGTTTGCAGGTATTGGAATATTTGGCAGATTGATTAGGCCGGGAAGTGGAAGAAGCTCTGGTCGCCCTTCTTGAGTCCGGCTCCTACCAACAGGACTCGGATCCTTTGCCTAGTTTCATCACCGACATTGCCGATTTTCACGCGATCGAGGATACCGCGATCATTAAAGTGTTCCGGCAGTAAACGCGTGAATACCCTTGTTTGCTCCACCGTATGCAGAACTAAGACCTCATGCATCTTGATCAAATCGATGATCTCGTTCAATTCATTTCGGCACGCAGTTGCAATTGCTTCTGTATACTGGTGTTCGAATTGGCTAAAGACATAAAAGAACATACATGAGAGCCAAAAAAAAAAAAAAAATCACATTAAAGAATTGTAACACTCACTTGGCAGACAGATCATATCGGATTTTAATATGCTCCTTATCTGTCATACGAAGCTTGTCGAAGGCTTGTTCGAGACGGCTAGCAAGATCCATGGGGTGGTCAAAGAGATGGGTGCGAAATTAAAGAGTGCACATATTTATATATAAGCGTGTAATGAAGCAACAAATCGAAAAGTTTATATACATAAATATATATGGGTATGAATATATCATATACGTAGGATGTTTATTACAGAATCTTCGATAAATCAGCACGAATGATAATATCTACGGAGATTTCTTTGATTTTATTTTATTTTTTACTTCCATAATGGCAACAAATAACAATTAAGAACAACGAAACCTTCAAACCCTGCTCTCCTCTCCTCTCCTCTCCTCTCACCCCATCAAGTAAAAGCACACTAAAAAGACAAATTTGGCCGAAAATGACTGACATGGATATCGATCATCTTACGTAGCACGAGTAGCGCTGACATAAACATTCTATAATAATGCTTGATCATTGTTTGGATTTTTTTTTGTTTTGTTTTATTTTTATTTTTTTCCTCTCATTTTGGCTAGCGAGGGTTGGAATAAAAAATAAAAAATAATTTTTTTATATAAATATTGTCCAATTTAGCACTGGTCATACCACTTAAAATGGCTATCGTTCACCTCAGCGATTTCCCGCTAAAATTAGCCGACATGAATCAATTGACAATGTATGAAAATATTTAGGATTAAATTGACACAAAGGACTGAATTGGTATCATTGCAATAAGTTTGAGACTTTTTTGGTATTTGTCCCAGCTGTTATGGATGGCTATTATTCAACCTGTTATGTGATGGAAGGAGAAAGTATATATGTATCTCAACATGTGCCTTTTGGATGCCTCCTAGTTTAGCTGACTCTCACTTAGGATCAACTCTAGGAGGGGGGCTCAAAAAAATGGCTCCTCGATATGTCCCACCTTTGGCACGGCTAGCTGAAAATCTCCGTTCAAGCTTATTGCAATGATACCAATTCAGTGCAAGGCCAACTTCTCTCACAACACCAAAATCCTACTTGGGGAAAAAGAAATGAGTCGACAAAACATTAGCAAATATGAAAAGAAAGCACAGCTCACAGGTTGCAAAATGTGAAATGTTTAACCCCATTTTACGTCAATATATAGTCTGCCTAGTACTTGCTGTACTGTAAAAAAACTGCATATTGCTTTTATATAAACTAAATAGTAAATGATCCTAAATGTCTCGGTTTAAAGAAAATAGGTTACATGTAAAACGAAAGAAATAGCTCAAACAAATTTTTATCCTTGACAAAAATCTTTGATACATAAGAATCATGTGCAAGATCACGATCTCACCAACATTTACTTTTTGTCTTTCTGTAAATATGGGTGAACTCAGTCTGCTCACTGTCGTTGTCAATGACTTTCTGCGAGGACTCATACTTAGAAGTGGTGCCTATCAAAAATAAAATAAAAAAAATTCAGTCGCAGGGATTATAAGTGATAATAAACTGCTCCAAAAGCTCTGAGGAAATTAATTCTTTCAAAAGTTGGTGATTTTTTATTTTTGATTAAAAAGAAGAAGAAGAAGTTCGAGATAAAACTAAGGTTGAACTTAAATTATGGGTTCTTTAGGAAATTAATCCTTTTAAAATCTGTCGTGAAGAAATCTGAAGTTACAATCCCTGTTTGTTTGGGATCAATCAATAAAAGTTAATCTAGAGATGCCATTATCAATATATATTTCCCACAATAATACTTTTCTGTGAAATATAATTTCTTTAATATATTCCTCAAGGGCAACGATGCACCAATGTACGCAGAGCCTCTCTCGAGATCTATCTCATTGTCTGGATCTGAAATTTCATCTAATTTGTCATTGGAACTAGAATAAGAGCAAAAGTTGCATAAACAGAGTCTCAGATTATGTGGAGAACTTCTCCAAATATTTCTTATGTCACTCTCGTTGTGAATTTTTTCTTATGTTTGTTTGTTTGTTGAATTTTCCTGCTTCCTATTTTGCATCAATCTTATTAATGGTGACGGTTTTTTTCTAGGAGCACTGGGATTCATATCACATCTCTACCATGGATACGGGCAGCCGTCCTCGCCTGAGTCTCAACGCATATATGTCGCGGCGCAGAAGGCGTGTTTGAAAACCAATATAACATAGAGCTTACGTGAGTATTACAAATTCTTTTTTTTTGTCGAAAAATTTTCTTTTGGGATCTTATATTTTATTTGTTATTATTATCTTCAGAATTCAAGAACGTCAACAGTTTCATGATGCGCCGAGCTAGCGCAACATAATTTCAACCAAATCATGGACTTGATCAGGGAATGTGACGATTTGGTCCTAGCTACAATAAGTGAAGCCAAGACATTCGCATCCGTACTACTGCAATTCTTGATCAATCGTGGTAATCTAAAACGCATCCAGGTCACGAAGGTTTATCGTTGAGAGCGAGATGGACACATGCCGGCTCATACACTGCTGGCTCGAAAAGGCCGGATTCAGGCGGCAGGAGACAAATCTTATTTACCGCCTCCCGTAGACTTATCTTTTTTTTTTTGTTTGTTCGTGTGTTTTGGTCATACACCCAGTTATGATCTCTTTCTTTTGCAATACAGAGACATCCCTTATTTTTGTTTCCTTCTTTTATGTTTTCTTATTTTGATAATCCTTTTAATTTGCGTTTTAAATTACTCTCATTTGAGTAGAACCGTGGAACGGAAAGCCAACATATAGAACAAACATCAAAGTGGCATGACGGAAAAAAAAGACCGTCATATTTTGATTGGCTCTGACTTAGAAAGCTGTATGGGAATATCTAGCAGAAAGTTCAATATCCCATCGCAAAAACATTATTACTCATCTTAGGAACTTGCGATTATGTGACTTACACGTTAAACAAATGTGGCTCTTTCCTGACAATAATTTCCAGCGGCACAAATAACAATTTGCATTATAATTGTTTAGATCTCGTCGAGGTTTACTATGCTATTGTATTAAATTTGATGGCACCTATTCAATTGCATAGTGTTTTATTCTTCTTTGACTTTCTGCACACGAGTGGGTTCTCAGTTAGTCAGCGATGCCATCTTATGGGAACCATGAGAACTCGCGTCTGTAAAAATGTCTATTTATCTAGTGAGCATGAAACATGGCAGATCAACATTAAGTCAATAACAATTTGCACTTATTTTGCTCTTGTTTTCTCGAGAAATTAACCAAACAAAGTCACATATCATATTGTAATTGTGTCAATTCGTCATACTTTTTTTTTCTACCAATTGAGATTAATATTTTTCCTAGATCGATGGTGAGGGTTGTGGCAACTCGCGGGACACAAAGGTAAAATCGGAAATTAAAAATAATAAAAACTCCTACAAATTAAAAAATTTAAGTATTAACAATTACTCTACTGCCAGGTTTTTTTTGTGAACGCCACATATCCGTGATCAATTTTTCGGCTGGATGGATTTGAATTTTGCACAATCATAAAAAACATAAGTTTTTTGGGTAATTTTCAATTCTCTTCTTCTTCTTTTCTCTGTTTTGTGAGAAAATCGAAGAGATGTACGTTTAGAACTTGTGAATTGCTGATCTAGGCCACGCTTTTCTAACCGTTGCCAAAATTAGCCCGATATTAACTAGAAATTATCTACATCCACTTAGTACACCTTGCGGCTACCCCTCCTAAAAGAATGTATGTGAGCGATACATTCCTCTTACACTTGACCCGATACCGACAACGCAACACGACGCTACACCGACACGACGACACAGCAGTTCTCAAAAGTAGAAAATTCACACACGTCCAGGACACGTTGTATTAAATATATTTTTAAATATAAAATAATAAACGAAGCCAAAACATGTGTCATATCTATTAATTCGAACCGAAGAGGGCAAGTTTCTATTATGTCAAGTTGATAAACTCATGAGCTTTTTTTTTTGTCGAAAAAGTCATTTCATTCGTATTATAAAGTCAAAAAATATCATATTGCTTCTTGAGATAACAAGTTTCAAAGGGCTTGAGGTATGGTTAAAACTTAGTACAGGTGGGAATGTATTATGAAATTTCGCTTTACCAACCCAATCTGCAATCTTGTTTTGGGTCCGTGCTAATGAGTTAGCGTAACTTTTCACTTTTGAAACAAGTCTAAGTGCTCTTGATCAATGCTTGTCCTTCCCATGGGACTATATCTATGCCTTAAAGCATTTTGACAAATAGGATCTGTCTCACTCTAAATCTATCTCTTCAACCACTTTGTCTGCAAACCCACGTGAGTTCAAGTACTTCAAAGATCCAACAGAGCTGGCTTTCGGCATGAAAGGGGAAATCGAACATTCCAGATCTCGTTGCTCCTCAACATCAGCCTAGAGAAGTCTCTGCATACTCATGCACCGCGCCATCAGCTTCTCCCTCCATGAACGCTCCATCGACGTAATTTTTCAGAGCTCCGAGCGCAATGACAATTAGAACTTCTATGAGATCTCCTTATTTTTCCTTTTTCTATGGTTTGCGAGCTCTATCTAATGAACTTCTCCTTCATTGCACACACTTCCATGACCACTTCAAAACCGGCAAGGTCCCAAAGTTTTTTTTTTTTTTTTAATGGTGGTTACCTAAAAAAAGAGACACGCTAGACACGCGTTCCCATGTGTTGACCGAGTGTCGAATCCCGCACGTGGTCAACAAGTGTCGGACGCATTTCCCCCGCATGTCGAACGAGTGTCAGTGTCTGCCATGTGCGACACCGCACGTATACCTAGAGAGGTGTCGGTGCTACTAGCTTAACACCTCTCCTTTCTGGTTTCTTTTTAGGATGAAAAAAAAGAAGCTCTTCAGTTATATCTAGTCTTTGATTGTCAAGAGCCCTAGCAAGCACCTTTGAGCATGGATTTCGCTTTTATTGCTTTTATATTCCGTTAGACATATTTTAGATTATGGCGAGATAATGTATGATATTCTGAAGCATCTATAATTTCTGGCTATCGGTCCCATTGATTGTATAGATCATGCAATTTCCGTTGCTATCTACCCATCGAATATACATAAATTCTTCAATTTTCTTTTCTTCTCTTTCTTAATTCATTTCATATTTTCAGCTTTAATTGGGAAAGTGATAGAACTGGGGATGTCTATGGGCAAGGTTTATTTTTGGTTGAATATATAGGGTCCGCACAGATCAGATCTCGCATTACCTCTTTCTTTTAACTCGACAACCCTATGAAACACCGCTCGGCCCAAAGTTCAATACCTACCAGTCGCGGAGAAGGATTGGCAGAGACAGCGATCTACAGTGAACATCAGGTGAGTGGTGTTGCAATTCTTTTCTGGTTTCGCGGTCTCTCATTTTTATTTTCTTTTTTGGTCTTCAGTCACAACACGTGACCTGTATTCTCCCTATCCGAGATATAGCCCCTGATGAACTCAAACGAGATCATCATCTAATTCAGATTGGTCAGTATTGTTGCTTTTGGATTCGCTTGGAGCACTCGAGACCTCCAGCAGTGGTGAATCCACACTTCCTTTGATCGCGGCTACCTGGATTGCTTTTAAAGTCAAAGCCTACGTTTTGCAAGTATACCCCAAAGAAGATATTTTTGCCATCTGGAATCGGCCGGTTCAGGTTCGAGCTGCCAACAAATCATACGCATTTCACTGCCATCTTCTTTTTTGGTGCTTTTTTTCATTTTCCTTCAGCAATTGTAATGAACTTTGCATGCAAAGGATTTTGACTCTTCGTGGTTTGATTTCGAATAA
>JAGVVM010000081.1:0-11035 GCA_019149425.1 Psidium friedrichsthalianum
GGAGAGGGCAAAAGGAGGCGTTCTAAAAAGGGCAGGAGATGCTGAGAAAATCGTAAAAGAGATGTAGAACGAACAATCAGAGAGAGAGAGAGAGAAAGAGTCAGAAGGCCTCACCTATCGACGCCAATGTTGCTCCTGTTGCTCGCGCGATCATCATCTTGCCCACATGTCTGCCTTGGCCCGACGCCCTGACGCTGCTGTTCAGGCTGATCTCCTGCTACTCAAGCCGCAAGTCACAGCAGCGTTCCAATCTCTGCCGCCTTGGCCCGACAAGTAATTAACTGTCGGCTTACGCTAAGACCGTCCTTTTGACATCCGATCAATACTTCGTGGTTAACGAGAAGTCACATTAATTCAATCCAATTGAGTGCATGGAACATAAATCCAATGTCCTTTAGTCATAGCATTGTTGACCAGGCCGGGCTATATGATCGCGCTTTGTAGGTTTTCCGGTGAAGTCCTCACCACGCCAATAGTATCAATGCCTCTACAGCCTTGATTCGCTGTCCTTTAGTCACTGTACTTGATTGGACAACCATCGTCCATCGTAGGCCTTCTTTCGGTCCGTCCCTTTGCAAAGCGGAGATGCTACAATCTCGGTCATCCTTTGCATAAGGATTCCATATCTAGGTAAGTCAAAGTTTACTTGCTTTTATAGCTCAGTTTCAACATATAGTTTGTTAGTAGTTAATAGAACCTAAGATTATTCGTGCTTTGATTACTTCCTTGCATTAACCAAGGCATTTTTGGTTTTTGGACCTTTAAAACACTAAGGCCGGATAACATATGTCTCGCATGAATTTGTATGATTTATTTGAGTAGGTTGAGATTCGATTGTTTTGAAATGACATGTTATCAATGAAAAGATGAATTTTAAGTATAATGTGTGCTTCAATGGATCGCAATATTATTAGTCTCACAATGCACATAGATTTAGAGCATGTTTATCTAGAATACATATAAATTTAGGATAATGCATAACTTTCATAACAAAAACCAAATAAAGATTGGCATTAGGGTTCCATAAAGATTGCATTTAGATATAGCGATAATTAGTCTAACATCATATGTGATATGTCTCATACTAGTATTCTTTGTTCATATGTTATCAGAAAATACAGGAATGAGCATTGCATAATGCAATTATTAGACATCTAGGTCATTCGATTCATAAGAATTTATGCTTATCATTTTCACAATATAAAAAATAGCATTTGTTATGGTTTGTAGCAAGAGACTAGTTCGTGGTTAGTTTTATTTATGCCAGTTGATCTGGGACATTTTAAAAATGTCTCATCTTACATGTAGAATAGAATATGCCTGCTCATTTAATTCACAGATTTTAAGGTCATTCGATTTTTATTAATTAATAAAGAAAAAGAACAAAAAAAGGGAGTCTCATGGAGATCGCATTAGTTAGAAATATTAATAAATTGAATATCACTTGTTACTTAGTAGGTCCATGACTTTTAGAGTTAATTTTAATTGATACCTCACCTAGATAACATTTAGAATTAATTCCATAGTATATCATTTAGAACTCATCATGCATATCACAGAGTGCACGTCATTTAGTGAGTCTCATGCCTTAGAGTTTATACTGAATAATCCCATCGCGTGGATCAAACTAATAACCCTATTCCATGTCTTTGCATTTAGGTTAGTTCACTGATAACTCTACAAAAGTAGAGTTTAAGTGCTTCTAAAATGTGGACAATTAAGTTTAGTCGTTCGAATTTTATTTAGTTTTTAGTGTTTTTGTTTTACTTTAGTGTTTTGGTTATGGTTAGATAATTTTGTGTTTTAATTCTCGTGTTTTCTCGCTCGAGTGTCTCAATGATGTCTTGTTATGTTTAGGCATGATTTGGAAGAATGAAGCGAAGAACATTGATGAGAAGATTTGGAAAATTTGCAGCTTCAAAGTTGCTGGAGACAGAACCGAGATGGACGCATCCGTCTGAGGCATGGACGCATCCATCTGCAATCTGTGGCTGAGTACAGAACCGAGACGGATGCGTCCGTCTGACAGACGGACGCATCCGTCTGCACGCTGACAATAACGCGCGACGGGCAAGCTTCTCCTTTTGCCGTGGCTTGAAGATTTTATTAGAAGATTATGTTTGGATATTTTTAGAATTTGGTTTTCTTATTTTGAAGGGATTTAGGATATTATATTCTAGGAGATTTTGATGGAATATTTTGAAAGGTGATAAAATAGGAAAGGGAGGATAACCCTAGGGAGATTTTTAGAGAATATCTTTTTGGGTGGTTTTCTTCGATGGGAATAAAAGGGGACGACAGAACAACTCTTTGGAGGATAGACATCAGGGTTTTGAAAAAGAGACGACGGCAACTTCTTGACAGCAAGAGGAGAGCGAGGATCGAAGAAGACGAAGCTCGAGTTTGACAACCAAGCTTCATTCTTTCTCATCTTTTGTTCTTGAATGTTGATGTTATTCTTTCTTTTTCGGATGATGTGTTTTCTTGGTGTTAGCATGAACTAATTTGTTATTCTAGGGTTACAATGGATCTTGACAATTGATCAATAGTTGTGAACTCTCCTCGGTATTATTGACTGCATTCTCGTTGTTTATTTCTACCTGTGCTTAATGCTTGTCAATTGATTGGCCACCAGTTGATTTGAATTGGTAATTTAGGTGAACTCGGGAGAGGAATCCTAGATTTAGCCGTGGTAGAAATAACCTAAGTTAATCTTAGTCGGAAGACGGGATTATTAGCGAAAGGGATAGGAATATGCCCAATTGCCTTAGGTAATCAAATAGAATTGGTTCATAAAGGGTTCTCAATAGTCGCTTGCCTAGGAATAGAGTGAACGATTATTTACTCGAGAATACGTTCCTATTGACGCTCGGAAGAGGTATAGGGAGATTTTAGAATTCTAGATTAACAACATAGCCATTCAATAATACTGAAGAAGAGGGATTGACTTGAGATTAATTGTTGAGTGAAATTGTATACCCTAGGCTTTCTATCAGTGAAGTTCTAATCAAGTTAAAATTGCGTGTTTTAGTTTATTTTCTTAATTTAGTTGAATTCCTTAATTTAGATTTTCTGAATAATAGTGGTTTGAGACAGTTTAGTACTCAATAGAAGTCTTTGATCAGTCCTCGTGGGATCGACAACCCTATTTACCCTTTATTACTTGTTCGATAGCGTGCACTTGCGTTAATGATCTGATTCAGGACTCAACATTCACATAGCATAGCATAGCATACATGTCATTAGAATCCTCGTATGCATACATCCACAGCATTTTAATTGAATCATTTTCATGAACAAAGAAAAACTCTAGAAAAAGTCATTAACATTGCATTCTCATTTATGAAACAAAATGCATGCACATCATTCATTTTATTGTTCTCCAAGTTGAGATTGCAGAGAAACTTATTAGATTAGAGATTAAAAATTGATGACATGTTAAAAATTTCCAAAACAAATTGGAAAAGGAGAAGACTGTTGGGACCGATCCTTGTTGGCTCAAAGGCCGCAGATGAGAACCGAGAAATTGGAGAATTGAGAGAGAAGGTTCGGTGGTGAAATATACTGGGGACGAAATGACAATATGCTTAATATTTCCTTAAGAGTGCTGCAGGAAATCCTATTATCATGGGCAAAATCCCCTTATATCGGCACTTGAACTTTTCCTTCACAGGTTTTCCGGAGCCCTGCACCACCCCAAACGGTCACCAACAGTTCCTTATTGTCCAACCATCGTTGCCGGTCATGTCGAAGGTACTCTTGGATAGAACATTCCATGTTATGTTTATTTGAGTTGCTAGGAGATTCTTTAGGGGCGTTCGTGATTCAGTTTGGTTCAATTTAAACTCCATGTCAACCCAGACATAATTTAAACAAGACCAGAAGCTAAACTAAAACTGAATTGATACCTTTTACTTGTTATCGATTTGAAAGCTTCAGCATCAGGTAATTATCATTTAATAGGTTTCATTCTTTGTATTCATACTTGCTGATAAAGGAGGTGGCATCTCAGTTGGCTTTGTTACATAGAGTTCATATGAAAAGCGTACATTCGATCACCATACCTATAGAATAGATGAAGACCGTATAAATAATGGAAGTGATGGGACTAGCCACCAAAACCATGATAGTAGGTAGAGCAATCCCTAGTATTTCTCGACCAAGTCTATCCTTTCTAAAGGCTTCCCTACAATCCATTTAGAAACGAATGATGCTCAACAATGTAATAGTTTCTAAATGGATTACAGGGAAGTGTTCAGAATGGATAGACTTGGTCGAGAAATACTAGGATTGCTCTACTTGCTATCATGGTTTTGGCGGCTAGTCCCGTCACTTCCATTATTCATACGGCCTTCATTTATCCTTTAGGTATGAGGATCGAATCTACGCTTTTTCACATGAACTCTATGTAACAAAGCCAACTGAGGTGTCACCTCCCTTATCAAAAAGTATGAATGTGAAGAATGGGTCATGTTAAATGATAATCATGTTACATATGTCTTGAATTTTAATGGTTGGGTTGGTTGATGACTCGATCTGACCCGACATACCCAATGCTTGTTTTTTGTGCAACCCGAAATAGAGATTTAGTTCGTGACGCGGAGGGTTGGGAAAATAAGCCCAACTTGTAGCAAGCGAATAAATCTCAATGGGGTACGATGTATCTCACGGGGGGTTCGGGGGCTACGCCCCCGATCGAAATTTTTGGGGGCACTATTTATACTACAATAGGGTTTTTTTTCACTAATGTAAGTTTTTCCTTATTTTGAGAGAGTTAAGAGAGCCATGTGCTTTGTAATCCTTTCTCTCTCTTGATTATAGTGGAATTGAATTTTGTCTCGCCCATGGACGTAGATCATATTGTGATCGAATCACGTAAATCCTCGTGTTTTGTGTTTGTTCTTCCATATGTGTTTCAACAAATCACCTATCATCTCACTTTGCCTTGCACTTTCTAAAATGACAAGTAATTCCTATCTTATTTGTTGACTAGTAAATGATAAGCCTTCATTTATCTTGTAGGTATGATGATCAAATCTATGCTTTTTCACAATAGTGATTGAAACTTGATTGAACTCAGATTCTTCACTTCGAGCACTTCATCATCCAGTTACAGCAACAAGATTAAAGCTAAGTTCTCTCTCATTCTCTCACTCTCCTTTTTTTTTTGTTTTAGTCAATGGCATTGACCCTCAATCTTCTCCTAAATTACCCTTTAACATTGAAAGCCACTACTGATTAACATTGTTTGTTGCTCGGAGCCTGATCACATTGCTATTTTTTTTTTCTATTTTTCTAATTAGAGACTTCGAAGAACTTGACTCCTACTTGTCTATTCTTTGCTGACGACGATCATCAGTAATGACTTTTCGAAGACATAAGTTTTTTAGGTCGAATTAGCACTTAGTTTGATCATCCTTTGAAATCAGCATATGCATCTCCAAGCTAAGGACCTCTCTACTCTGTTCTTTGAGAAACAAAGATTAAAATTAGAATTAAACTTGGATTCCATTTGATTTTAGCTCATAGGGTTGCTCCCTTGATACTTAAGGAGGCATTGTAGTGGTCTTTGCCCGATAATGCATCGAGTTACTTTATCGTATTCTACTTTTTATTCGCTCTTCAGTACTGTTCTTGATGGGCTTGTTTATGATGACTTTCTGATTCATGTTCATTGTCATTCAAAAGGTTAGGACTCATAATTGAACAAACACTGCATGAGACACTTAGTAAACAACCAATCAAGTTAGGTAGTGATTATGGTTTCGTAGTGAGTTATTCTCCCATATCACACTTGGTTTCTAGCTAACTATAATAGGCCAGTGGTGACTTCTTATCGTCTAGAATTTGCATAGGATTATGAAGTACCAATATCACGCAAGTTAAGGGTTTGGGAGAACTCTCGCCAATTGAGGATCGTTGGTCCCAACTTGATACTACAACTAAAGTTGTCTCCCTTGATGGAGGACCGCTTCTTTATGACCCATAAAGAAGCGATCACCTTTGTAACAAGAATAATGTATCTTCAACACAAAAAAGTAAAAATTGATTACATATAATAATAAAAAATGAAAAAGATGCTACAAAATTAGGAGAAGAAAAATGAAAAGAAAATGAGAGAAGACCTCAGGAAGGAGGTTAGGAAGCCATGAGAGGAGGCAAGTTAGACCTCAATGGTGTAGGCGGGGCATGAAGGCCTGACCATCAAGTGTCTGGGTCTCCATCAATGTCGACATCTTCCAAAAATGAAAGGCCCAAATCACCTTAGTGGTTTGGCTTTCGCGCCAAAACTCCATAATAACATGCGTAAACATTTCACTTGGGATAAACGTCCAACTTGAATACACAAAGAGATGATTTCAGTGTGTCGGATGTCGAGCAGCTATAGATGCACTAGTGCCTCTTTGAATGGAGTTTTGTTAATCAAATACAAAAATTCAAGTAGAGTGCTAGAAGGCTTGTCAAACAAGACAAAGAAGGAAAGGATGTGAGTGAGGTACATTGTAAGTTCAAGACTCTGAGTCTTTGCACAATCAAGTAGAAGCTATTTTTCGACCAAAAAAAAAAGTAGAAGCTATTTGGGATGATGATCAAATTGTAATTTATGTATGGGAGTAAAGTCAAAAGATTTGTGCAATAATGTGTTGCTTGTAGACTATGCAAGTCATTATCAATAAAAGAAAATCGACTTGCAAATGCAAATGCCCAGTTTCTTCCTTTAGGGCTTCCTCTTTCCCCTTACATGTTGTTGTCAAGATCTTAAGATCTATGCCTCTGGATGCAATTTTGTAGGCAATATTATGAAGTACTTTGTTCATTTGGACATGTTTCTTTATCACACTTCTTTTTAACAAAGATACATTAATCACGTCATGCAATATGCTATACCATTTATCGTGTGTATCTTGAAGCTAATCAATGCTATTGAGAAATCCCTTTGCCTTCCAAATTTCCATCAAATTATCCAAAAATATGTCGAATTCTTCATGAAACAGTACCCCACATAGGCTACACTTAATTTAATTGTTGCCATCTAAATCCTCATAAGAGACTCGAAAATTCGACCACTTTATTCATGCCTTGGATTTTGATAACAAGTCATCTTCACAAACTCCTCAATTCATGTCATTCTAAGTGAACGTCTTTCTCCCCAAGAGTCCTTCCCATTTTATCAATCAATGGCAAACCAACCCAACCTCTACCATCAATAAATCAAAATTCTAGATGGAAAACTCTCCTTAATCCTTAGCTAAAAGTCCCTTCAGAAATTGCATGCAACGGGTTTGGCACAAGCATGATAATGCGCGACACACTTATGGCATATGGACAACACTAAGAAATTTCAGTGAGGCTAAGGAAAAGTGACTGTGGCGGAACTAAATAGTGGGTTTGGGCTCAAATGGGCGAAATAAAAAAAAGTCCCAACCACTTTATTAAACACTTCTTATTCACAATGGAATTGACTTTCTTAAGAAATTCTTCTTTACTTTTTCCTTTGAAAATTCATCATAGTAAATCATTTTTTCCCCATCCATATTAGCAAATATCACTTAGTTCATTCGTGTTTAATTACTCCAAATACCCTAATAATGGCATCCATTTTTACCAAATACCACTTACCTTATAATTATTTCCCTAGTTGCCCCTTGCAACGGCCTCCATCGCGTCATTATCGACGCTATTATTCCTTTGCATCTCTATCTCCCTCGCTATAGACCTACACTTGATGCATTTACCAAAAACTACCACATCTCCTCTAGCGTCTTCCCCCCCCCCCCCCCCCCCCCCCGGGTTTCAGGCACTATTATGTACAAGAAAACCTTATGCAACAATAAAATCATCACTGATGATACTCCGCTCATCACCTAGTCTAAGGCGACCACAATTACATACCCCTACGCACGTAACTCCAATTGGAACATCTCTAATCTAAACATCCACATGATCAGCCCCATCTCGATGAAAGAAGGCCAAGTAGGACAACACTGAGGCCATGCACATAGCCATCGGTCACATGAGCTTCGTCTGCCTACGATGGCCAAAGATAGCGAGACACATTCCGAGAGAGGCAAGTGAGAAGATCGTCTCGCCGCCGCTGATTCTCGTAGCAACAACTACCACCCAACTCAATCAAGGAGGAAGACTGCAACGATGATGAACGTTGTCTTTATGAAGTTGAATGCAATGGTCCAGAGGAGTTTCTTATCGAAGGAGGTGATGTAGGCCTTCTTGAAAATGTAGGAGATGTAGAGGACGATGACATCAATGCCAAAAGGTTTTTTTAATATAAGTGGGTCCTAACGGCGCAAATCAGCATAGATGAGATCGGGTGGAGGAGGAGATGTCACCATGCACCCTCCTCAGTTCCCTACATGGTGACCTTGACAACATTGTCTCTAGACTTGTTAATGTCAACCAACGAAGCATCGGGGACGGTGTGTGGCAGTTCCCTACATGGTGACCTTGACAACATTGTCTCTAGACTTGTTGATGTCAACCAGCGAAGCATCGGGGACGGTGTGTGGCAGGATCTCATAATCTACGTGACCCCGCATGTTCACCACATCTTCATCTACGTCATTAGAATCTACTTGTTCTAATAGGCCTCAGATATTGCATTTTTGAAAAGTTCGACATCACCCCCTCCAATAAAAAGGTCGTCGCAACCATTGATGTCTACTTCGAAGGGACTATGCTCATCCTCATCGCCACCTTCCTCGATGTTGTTATATGCCTATTAGCAAGTTTATTTACTGGCATGGAATATAGACTTTAAGGAGAATTTTTCATCTCACCTTCCCTAAATATTATTGAATTACATTCAAATGAAGATAAATACGCACTTCTCATGTGAAGTACAATATTTGTGAAAGTCATTTAGATAAAAGTGACAATAGCCATCGTCAATTTGATAAATGAAATATCAGCTTATTAAAGAAAATTAAAATTAAAAGATTTGGACAACTCGGTTCTTCATACATTTGCAATGATTGATCGGACTTAGAAGTTTGAATACTTCGTTTTATAAAATTTATCGTCCATAGATGTGCGTGTGCGCATCACTCCAAAGAGTAGCAACGTACCTTAGTCACGCCCCGAACCCGGCGAGCCACGCGACATCCCTATTACCTGTACGATCGATTGGATAACAGGAACGACGGCCCAGGATACTCGTCGTTGTCCAAACGATCTTAGAGTTCTAGGCAACGGAAACGAGCTCCTTCAATTTCATGCACAGAAAGGATAGATAGAGAGACCAGCCAATCTAATTTACATCAAACCACTCCTTATATTACATCATATTTATATACATCGGTTGGGACATCAAATATGCACAAATCAAAATTCTTGTCGCCCTTTGACATATTATAGCTCGACCTTTAACAAAAAGGGCTTAGGTCGGCAATTTCTATCTTCGACTACAAGCAAACCATACAAATTTCTACAAAAGGGCTTCAACTCCAACTGTGCTCATCGACATCCGCCCCACCATCCGATCCAAGAAAAAGCTGAGTTTCGACTCAATATCCAACTCGATCCCCTGCCTTACTAGGATCGCATTCACTGCGGCGGTCTGGGGTCTGAAAAATGGGGAAATCACCCATGAGAACTAATCTCAGCAAGCTCACCCTAAATCCCTCTCAGGATACCAAATATCCCTAGACCCAACTCCAGTAAGCAATCACAAAGTAATCACAAACACGTGTACCCAAACCAATATCACATGCAGAGGATAGCAGTCAATAGTTTACTTGCCCTCATGGGCCAAGAACACAACTAAAATAGTCTCAATTTCAGATAGTAAGTTCAAATGCATGTGTATGCCATTTTTCAGTCTCAACTCTTGCCTCATTAATCCTCAAGACCCGCGTAATGAAACCGCCTCAGATCCGTACTCAACCCGCGTAATAATACCGCCTCAGGTTGGTACCCGTCCTCAGCCCGCGTAATAGTACCGCCTCAGACTGGCACCCGTGCCTCGACCCGCGTAATAGTACCGCCTCAGGTCGGCACCCTCATTTCTTCATCAATTACCCCGCGTAATGGTACCGCCTTAGGTCCGTACTCAACCCGCGTAATAATACCGCCTCAGGTTGGTACCCGTGTCTCAGCCCGCGTAATAGTACCGCCTCAGACTGGCACCCGTGCCTCGACCCCGCGTAATAGTACCGCCTCAGGTCGGCACCCTCCTTTCTTCATCAATTACCCCGCGTAATGGTACCGCCTCAGGGTTTCATTTCTCACAACATTATCTGCCGTGCTCACCATTATGAGACACCATTCTCATCAAGCAATTCCAATTGCGTTCGATAAATCAAACGGCATATCAGGCAGATAATTCAAATGTAATGTCACCAAATGACTCATACACAATTCAAGCCAAGCAGTTCGAATACATAATCTCGACTCAATAAAGCATCTAAGCCGATCATTTTTGGCTAGCAAATGCAATTGCACAGAGATTAGCTATCCTGTCTTTTCCCACTTTGAATCGTCAAGTTGAGCCCATGACATCACGTGAACCCTTTCTAAGCTCACAAGGATGGTCCTCAAATCTCATCACCCGTATCGTTCAAAACCTCTAAAGTGTCGTAATTGACACCCTCACTTACGAATTTGGGTCCATTTGATCCCCGATTGATTAATTTTCTCATTTCTCAAGCTCCAGACACCGCGGGGCCCACAATCGCACTCAAAGACAGAATTATTTATTCAGAAACAGCCACAATTCAAGTGCGTCCAGCACACTATAAGTCTCAACAGCCACCATATACACAAATATCTCAAAGTCAGTCAATTTTCCTCAAACGATCTACCCCGTATCGCGTCTAGAGCTAATCCAAGGCAATATCTGACATCCTACACAAGATTAAGGATGCGACTTACCAAAAGAAAGCTTGACAAGCTGTGGAAACAAGCTGAAACGGCGAAGGACAACCGGCGACAACCGAGACCAGCGGCGGCGCACGACGACAAGGGAAGAGAACGGCTAAACCAAGAGGAACCGGGGCTGTACAAGGGCTGAAAACCCGAA
>JAGVVM010000082.1:0-35363 GCA_019149425.1 Psidium friedrichsthalianum
GACATCGAACTTCGATATTCTGAAAACAAATCATCTGAAAAATCCCAAGAGAAGTCGCAGCGTCGAATCAAAGTTACCTGTTCTGATTCGCGTTTCCTGTACGCGTGCCCGGAAAGAAGTTGGTTGTTCGGGATCGTCCGGAGTCCAAATCAAGCTCTGCTTTTTCCTGTGTAACCGTAAGATTCTGAACTTCAAAGATCTAAAATTTATTTAGCCAAAAATCTGATCTAATTTTCGTGACAGAGTCTGATCTGAGCTGGACTTCGTTCGTCTGTTGCCCGTTTTCGTCGTTGCCATGCTGTTTCTATTCCAACTGCTTCTTCAGCTCGGTTTTGGTGAGTAAACCCCCTAGGTTCATTGTAGAGTAGCTGAGGAAGATTATTCTGATTAGTAGATGGAAGATTGATTGAATTCTCTGAGCACTTTGCTGGGTTGAATCCTGTTGAATCAATACCGGTTTTGCTGAGTTTCTGGTCTGTGATTGCTGTACGTGTTCTGTGAAATGTATAGGCTTAATTATACTGAGTTTATGCGAGGATTTGGTGGCTGGATGGAGATGTTAGGCTGCCCAAATTTTCGGTGTATTTGAGACTTGAATCTGAGGGATATGTGAGAACATGTAAGCTGGAAATTTTGGATCTGTTTGTGCTTACAATTGCCGTGACTGTTTGGGACAGAAGAACCTAGCATGGTGAGATGATTAAGGTGACCGAATGCATGAGAGTATGGGGCTGTGACCTAGGTGGATTAATTTTGACTCGATTTATGAAAAACGTGGTTGATCGGTTTTAATACATCAAACCGTGTACTTGGGGGTCAATGTGGACTAAACTGTGTACTTGAGAGAAATGGATTAAACCGAGTGAACGTGTGGGTGAATTTGCTGGATTTCTTGATCTGCTCATGTTTGAGGTTGCCGTGGTTATTTGAGAAAGAGAATTCACAAGTCATGGGATTTGGGTGGTGACTGAATGGACTTGAGTATGTGGGTGAGGTTCGATTAAGTTAGTCTGGGTTTATTACATAGACAATGCAAGTAATTTCCCCAAATGGTCAAGCCGTGTATGTGTGGGATTAAATTGCTTGAAACCGTGCATTGTCTGAGTATGGTTTGAGAGGGAAGTCGCCCTGTAATAGAGCTAACACCCATGAGTGATAAAAGCCCGAGAGTACGGCTTTGAGTCTGCCTATGATGTATTGAAATGCTCTGCATTTGTTTGCATGTGTGAGACTTGCCTGATTTTGTGAATGTGAGACATCGTGCGTGAACGTGTGATTGAAACATGGCATTGACTGAGCATGCTGCATGGCACGATGATCTATTTTGGCAAGTCCTGAGAAATGAAAGTGAGATTGTGCTCGGCCGACGAACTGGCGCGAGAATTGGAGAGAAAAGGTAGGTTCCCGGCTTGCGACGGACTGCAAGTTCGAAGGCACTCGAACGTGCACGGCACGGGGTAGCTGGCGTGATAAGGTGCCGGCCTGTCGCGCCTTGAGCGCGGGTCGAGGCACGGCCTGAGGCGTAGTATGTATACGCGGGCATGAGACCTTGAGGGTCAGGGATGAACCACGAGATCCCGAAATGATGTCGGGGATGAAACACGAGATCCCGCGACAGTGTTCAGTGCATGACATGTGTTTGAGTTTGGCTGTGAGTCACATGCACTGATTTGATCATTCATGATGAGTTTGGCATCGTGTGTTGTATCTGTGAGAGTCGAGCATGAACCATTGAGGCCATTTGTGTGATTGCATATGCAATGAAATTTAGCATGGTATTGAGTCGCATGCATTGACTTGGGCGACGGTTGATGAATTTGTTATTGTATGTTGCATTCGCTCTTGTTACGGATGCTTGAGTTGCTTGGCTGATGTGTTGTTCCATTTTCTAAGTTTAGAGGTTTACTCACTGAGTTTTAGACTCACTTGTGGCTGATTGCCTTTCAGATCCTCGACCTTAGCATGGAGACGATGGGAGTATTAGTTGGGATACCAGAGGAGACTGAGCAATAGGACTCATTGTACCCTAATCTGAGGGTCCTATTTTTTTTTTAGAATTGAGCTTGTATTCAGGATTAAACCTATGTTGTGAGAGTTGTATATGTGATGGTGTTTAATATAAGCAGGATTCGTTAGTGTATTTGGTGTCTGTTGATTGTGGTCTCTCTATCTATCTACATGATGGCTTGTCAGGGGTAGTTGTTGGCGCTTTCGCCTGCGTTTATCTGAGCCATCATTTGGCCGCGACGTTTCCTGGGCGGTCGCAAATCGGTTCGGCCATTCGACGAGGTGAGTTGGAGTGTCTATCGCGCGGTCGTAGGGGAATAGGGCGTGACAAAATGAATTTAAAAGATTTTATTGCCTGAAAGGCGAGTGCGACAATTTGGGTTCGCAAAGTGAGTTGATCGGTTTGGTCATTTGGCCGGAAATGTGGATTGAATATTTGGACTTGTATTTGAAATGTGGCCTAACGTACTTGGCCGATGATTTCTATCCAAATAAATTTAAAGGATTTTACTGCCTGAAAGGCAAATGCGACAGTTTTCGTTTCCGTTGTGGCAGGAACACTGACGTCGTTTAGTCTACGACGAGTTTCCTGGGACTTCGTGACTGTCGACCATTCGACCGTACAGGTATGACAGGGATGTCGCATGGTTCGTGGGGTTCGGGGCATGACAATTTCCCAAAAAAAAATGAAGGAATGATGAGCTATGCTGTCGGTAATATACACCCTTCTAAATTGAATGCAAAAAAAAGACGCGAGAAACACTTTATGAACATGGTTCGACCTATTTTCAGGAAAGTTCATTTCTTCGAAGACAACTCTCTATAAATCAGGTGCATAATGGAAGCAAATTTCACAAAAAAAAAATCATGGAAAGTTGAGCTGCACTACCATTTATATAAGCTCTCTCAAATTTAATACAAAGCGGATGACTTGAAAAATGCTCTAAAATCTTGGTTCCACTTATTTTTGAGAAAGTTTATTCCTTCCAATGCATTTGTCAAGAAATGTTATGCATAATCAAAATGAATCAAAACAAAAAAACATGACAGAATAATGAGCTACGCTGTCGGTAATATACACCATTCTAAATTGACTGCAAAAAAAATGCCTTGAGAAATACAGTAAGAACATAGCTCGACCTATTTTAGGGAACGTTCTTTTCTTCCAAAACATTCCTCCATAAATGATGTGCATAATCGAAACAAATTTCAACCAAAAAACATCATGGAAAGTTGAGTTGCACTGCCATTTATATAAGCTCTCTCAAATTTAGTGCAAAACGTATGACTTGAAAAATGCTCCAAAATCATGATTCCACCTATATTTGGGAAAGTTCATTCTTTCCATTGCATTCGTCCAGAAATGTTATGCATCATCAAAATTAATTTTCCTCAAAAAACATGATGGAATGATGAGCTACGATGTCGGTAATATACACCATTTTAAATTGAATGCAAAAAAAATGACATGAGTAACATTTTATGAACATGGTTCGAACTATTTTCGGGAAAGTTCTTTTCTTCCAAGACAACTCTCTCTAACTGATGTGCATAAGGGAAGCAAATATCACCCAAAAAACCTCATGGAAAGTTGAGCTGCACTGCTATTCATACAAACTCTCTCAAATTTATTGCAAAACGAATAACTTGAAAAATGCTCTAAAATATTGGTTCCACCAATTTTTGAGAAAGTTTATTCTTTCCCTTGCATTTGCCTAGAAATGTTATGCATAATCACAATTAATTTCACTCAAAAACATGATGGAATGATGAGCTACTCTACCGGTAATATACACCCTTCTAAATTGAATGCAAAAAAAATGGCTTGAGAATCTCTGTACGAGCGTGGTTCGACCTATCTTTAGGAAAGTTCTTTTCTTCCAAGACAATTCCAAATAAATGGTGTGCATAATGGAAGCAAATTTCACCCAAAAAGCATCATGGAAAGTTGAGCTGCACTAGCATTCATATAAGTTCTCTCAAATTTAGTGCAAAATGAACGACATGAAAAGTGCTCTAAAATCATGTTTCTACCTATTTTTGGGAAAGGTCATTCGTACCATTGGTTTCGTCCAGAAATGTTATGCATAATCAAAATAAGTTTCCCTTAAAAAAAGATGATGGAATGATGAGCTACGCTGTTGGTGATATACACCCTTCTAAATTGAATGAAAAAAAATAACTTGAGAAACACATTATGAACACGATTCGACCTATTTTCGGGAAAGTTCTTTCCTTCAAAGACAACTCTCTATAAATGACGTACATAGTGGAAGCAAATTTCACCCAAAAAAGCTCATCGAAAGTTCAGGTGCACTGCCATTCATATAAGCTCTCTTAAATTTAATGCAAAACGAATGACTTGAAAAATGCTCTAAAATCTTAGTTCCACCAATTTTTGGGAACATTCATTCTTTCCATTGCATTCCTCCAGAAATGTTATGCATATTCAAAATAAATTTTCCTCAAAAAACGTAATGGAATGATGAACTACGCTGTTGGTAATATGCACCCTCCTAAATTGAATGCAAAAAAATGACTTGAGAAACACTTTGTGAACATTGTTCAACCAACTTTCGGGAAAGTTCTTTTCTTCCAGGACAATTCTCTATAAATGATGTGCATAATGGAAGCAAATTTCACCCAAAAAACCTCTTGGAAAGTTGAGCTGAACTGCCATTCGCACAGGCTCTCGCAAATTTAATGCAAAACGAATGAATTTAAAAAATGCTCTAAATGTTGGTTCCACCAATTTTTGAGAAAGTTCAATCTTTACGTTGCATTCACCTAGAAATGTTATGTATAATTAAAATAAATTTCACTCAAAAAACATGATGGTGTGGTGAGCTACGCTGTCGGTAATATAACCCTGCTAAATTGAATGCAAAAAAATGGCTTGAGAATCTCTGTAAGAACGTGGTTCGACCTATCTTCGGGAAAGTTCTTTTCTTCCAAGACAACTCTCAATAAATGGTGTGCATAATGGAAGCAAATTTCACCCAAAAAGCATCATGGAAAGTTGAGCTGCATTGGCATTCATATAAGCTCTCTCAAATTTAGTGCAAAATAAACGATATGAAAAGTGCTCTAAAATATTGTTTCTACCTATTTTTGAGAAAGTTCATTCTTTCCATTGCATTCGTCTAGGAATGTTATGCATAATCAAAATAAATTTCACTCAAAAAATATGATGGAATGATGAGTGACCCTGTCGGTAATATACACCTATCTCTAAATTGAATGAAAAAAAAAATGACTTGAGAAACACTATAAGACATAGTTCGACCTATTTTCGGGAAAGTTCTTTTCTTTCAAGAGATTCCTCTATGAATGATGTCCATAATGTAAACAAATTTTACCCAAAAAAAATCATGGAAAGTTGAGGTGCACTGCCATTCATATATGCTCTCTCAATTTAGTGCAAAACCAATGACTTGAAAAATACTCTAAAATGTTGGTTCCACCTATTTTTGGGAAAGTTCGTTCGTTCCATTGCATTCGTCCAGAAATGTTACGCATAATCAAAATAAATTTCCCTAAAAACATGATCGAATGATGACCTACGCTGTCGGTAATATACACCATTCTAAATTGAATGCAAAAAAAGAACTTGAGGAACACTATATGAACTTGGTTCGACATATTTTTGGGAAAATTCTTTTCTTCCATGACAACTCTCTAAAAATAATGTGCATAATGGAAACAAATTTCATCAAAAAAACCTCATGGAAACTTGAGCTGCACTACCATTCATATAAGCTCTCTCAAATTTAATGCAATATGAATGACTTGAAAAATGCTTTAAAATTTGGATTTGACCTATTTTTGGGAAAGTTCATTCTTTCCATTGCATTCATCCAGAAATGTAATGAATAATCAAAATAAATTTTCCTCAAAAGACATGATGGAATGATGAGCTACGCTGTCGATGATATACAACCTTCTAAATTTAATGCAAAAGATGACTTGATAGACACTTTTTGAACAGGGTTCGACTTACTTTCGGAAAGTTCTTTTACTCCAAGGCAAACTCTCTATAAATGTAGTGCATAATGGAAGCAAATTTCACACAAAAAGCGTCTTGGAAAGTTGAGCTGAGCTGCCATTCATCCAAGCTCTCTCAAATTTAATGCAAAACGAATGACTTGAAAAAATGCTCTAAAATCTTGGTTCCACCTATTTTTAGGAAAGTTCATACCTTCCATTGTTTCGTCCAGAAATGTTATGCATAATCAAAATAAATTTCCCTAAAAAAATGATGAATGATGAGCTAGGCTGCCGGTAATATACACCCATCTTTATTGAATGTAAAAAAATAAATGAGAAACACTTTATGAACATGGTTCGAAGTATTTTTGGGAAAGTTATTTTCTTCCAAGACAACTCTCTGTAAATGATGTGCAGAATGAAAGCAAATTTCACCCAAGAAACTCATGGAAAGTTGAGCTGTACTGCCTTTCATACAAGCTCTCTCAAATTTATTGCAAAACGAATAACTTGAAAAATACTCTAAAATATTGGTTCCACCAATTTTTAAGAAAGTTCATTCTTTTCGTTGCATTCGCCTAGAAATATTACACATAATCACAATAAATTTCATTCAAAAAATACGATGGAATGATGAGCTACTCTGTCGGTAATATACGCCCTTCTAAATTGAATGCAAAGAAAATGAGTTGAGAAATATTGTAAGAACATTGTTCGACCTATTTTCGGAAAAGTTCTTTTATTCCAAGACATTCCTCTATAAATGATGTGCATAATGGAAACAAATTTCACCCAAAATAATCATGGAAAGTAGAGTTGCACTATAATTCGTATAAGCTCTCTCAAATTTGATGCAAAACGAATGATTTGAAAATGCTCTAAAATCTTGGTTCACCAATTTTTGGAAAGTTCCTTCATTCCATTACTTTCGTCTAGAATTGTTATGCATAATCAAAATAAATTTCCCTCAAAAAACATGATGAATGATGAGCTACACTATCGGTAATTTGTACCCTTCTAAATTGAATGCAAAAAATGGCTTGAAAATCTCTGTGCATAATGGAAACAAATGGCAGTGCAGCTCAATTTTTAGAAAGTTCATTCTTTCGAATGCATTCCAAATAAATTTCACTCAAAAAAATGATGGAATGAAGAGCTACGTTGTACGTAAAATACACAATTCCAAATTGAATGCAAAAAAATGACTAGAGAAACACTATTAGAGCATACTTCGACCTTTTTTCGGGAAAGCTCTTTTCTTCCAAGACATTCCTCTATAAATGATGTGCATAATGGAAGCAAATTTCACCCAAAAAAACTTTATGGAAAGTTGGGCTACACTGCCACTCATATAAGCATTCTCAAATTTAATGCAAAACGAATGATTTAAAAAATGCTCAATAATCTTAGTTCCACCTGTCTTTGAGAAAGTTTATTCTTTCCATTGCATTTGTCTAGAAATGTTATGCTTAATCAAAATAAATTTCAATCAAAAAACACGATGGAATGAAGAGCTACGCTGTCAGTAATATTCATCATTCTAAATTGAACGCAGAAAAATGACTTGAGAAACACTTTAAGAGCATGGTTCGACCATTTTTTAGGAAAGTTTTTTTCTTCTAAGACAACTCTCTATAAATGATGTGCATTGTCACGCCCCGAACCCGGCGAGCCTTGCGACATCCCTGTCGTACCTGTACGATCGAATGGTTCACAAACACGACGGCCCAGGAAACTCGTCGTAACCAATCGACCTCAGAGTTCCTTAGGCAACGGAAACGAGCTCCTTCAACTTCATGCACAGAAAGGGATAGATAGAGAGACCAACCAATATAATTTACATCAAACCACTCCTTATATTACATCATATTTATATACATCGGTTTGGCGACATCAAAATATGCACAAATCAAAATTCCTGTCGTCCTTTGACATCTTATAGCTCGACCTCTAACAAAAAGGGCTTAGGTCGGCAATTTCTATCTTCGACTACAAGCAAACCATACAAATTTCTACAAAAGGGCTTCAACTCTAACTGTGCTCATCGACATCCGCCCCACCATCCGATCCAAGAAAAAAGCTGAGTTTCCGACTCAATATCCAACTCGATCCCCTGCCTTACTAGGATCGCATTCACTACGGCGGTCTGGGGTCTGAAAAAATGGGGAAATCACCCATGAGAACTAATCTCGGCAAGCTCACCCTAAATCCCTCTCAGGATACCAAATATCCCCAGACCCAACTCCAGTAAACAATCACAAAGTAATCACAAACACGTGTACCCAAACAATATCACATGCAGAGGATAGCAGTCAATAGTTTACTTGCCCTCGTGGGCCAAGAACACAAATAAAATAGTCTCAATTTTAGATAGCAAGTTCAAATGCATGTGTATGCCATTTTTCAGTCTCAACTCTTGCCTCATTAATCCTCAAGACCCGCGTAATGAAACCGCCTCAGGTCCGTACTCAACCCGCGTAATAATACCGCCTCAGGTTGGTACCCGTGTCTCAGCCCATGTAATAGTACCGCCTCAGACTGGCACCCGTGCCTCGACCCGCGTAATAGTATCGCCTCAGGTCGGCACCCTCATTTCTTCATCAATTACCCCGCGTAATGGTACCGCCTCAGGTCCGTACTCAACCCGCGTAATAATACCGCCTCAGGTTGGTACCCGTGTCTCAGCCCGCGTAATAGTACCGCCTCAGATTGGCACCCGTGCCTCGACCCGCGTAATAGTACCGCCTCAGGTCGGCACCCTCATTTCTTCATCAATTACCCCGCGTAATGGTACCGCCTCAGGTCCGTACTCAACCCGCGTAATAATATCGCCTCAGGTTGGTACCCGTGTCTCGGCCCGCGTAATAGTACCGCCTCAGACTGGCACCCGTGCCTCGACCCGCGTAATAGTACCGCCTCAGGTCGGCACCCTCATTTCTTCATCAATTACCCCGCGTAATGGTACCGCCTCAGGTCCGTACTCAACCCACGTAATAATACCGCCTCAGGTTGGTACCCGTGTCTCGGCCTGCGCAATAGTACCGCCTCAGACTGGCACCCGTGCCTCGACCCGCGTAATAGTACCGCCTCAGGTCGGCACCCTCATTTCTTCATCAATTACCCCGCGTAATGGTACCGCCTCAGGGTTTCATTTCTCACAACATTATCTGCCGTGCCACCATTATGAGACACCATTCTCATCAAGCAATTCCAATTGCGTTCGATAAATCAAACGGCATAATCAAGCAGATAATTCAAATGTAATGTCATCAAATGACTCATACACGATTCAAGCCAAGCAGTTCGAATACATAATCTCGACTCAATAAAGCATCTAAGCCGATCATTTTTGGCTAGCAAATGCAATTGCATCAGAGATTAGCTATCCCGTCCTTTCCCACTTTGAATCGTCAAGTTGGGCCCATAACATCACGTGAACCCTTTCTAAGCTCACAAGGATGGTCCTCAAATCTCATCACCCGTATCGTTCAAAACCTCTAAAGTGTCGCAATTGACACCCTCACTTCCGAATTGGGTCCATTTGATCCCCGATTGATCAATTTTCTCATTTCTCAAGCTCCAGACACCGCGGGGCCCACAATCGCACTCAAAGACAGAATTATTTATTCAGAAACAGCCACAATTCAAGTGCGTCCAGCGCACTATAAGTCTCAACAGCCACCATATACACAAATATCTCAAAGTCAGTCAATTTTCCTCAAACGATCTACCCCGTATCGCGTCCTAGAGCTAATCCAGGCAATATCTGACATCCTACACAAGATTAAGGATGCGACTTACCAAAAGAAAGCTTGACAAGTTGTGGAAACAAGCTGAAACGGCGAAGGACAACCGGCGACAACCGAGACCGGCGGCGGCGCACAACGACAAGGGAAGAGAACGGCTAAACCAAGGGGAACCGGGGCTGTGAGGGGGCTGTTTAGGCACCAAAACGAACTAGAAATCATGTTTAAGACATGGAAATGAGATCTAAGGGCAGCCGAGGTCGACATATAACAATTAGAACTAAAACAGAAATTCGGCACCCAGAAAACAGTTTCGTCGACTGATACGAGAAAATACATTTGAAGGGTCAAACGACCTCCGATCGAGGCGATTCAAGTTGGGTTGGATTCAGAAGACATTAAACTATAACATACCCAAAAATCGCGACGCTCCAACGGTCAGATCTCCTGTGGCAGGCGATTGAAGTTGGCTGCTGAATTGGGGCCGAGATAGAGAGAGTGAGAAAAGAGAGAAAACGTGGTTTCTATGGTGGAATAGTGAGGGGATGGGGGGTTCTGCCGTGAATGATGAAGAAGAAGAAGTCAAATTCTTCTAAAAAAAATATATAATAAAAAAAAAATATAATATCTCAAAATATTAATTAAATAATCAAAATATCTACTTACTATTCATCGATTTGACATAAAGTCGATCAATTTGACCGACAAGATTGATTTGACATTTGATGTGATATTCCTCGAGTTTCGTGCCAAATCGGGACTGATTGGGACTGAATCGGTGTTATTTTGGCTCAATCGCGAAGGGAAAATGACTCGAGATGATCTCGGAAAATTTTTCTGACTTCGCTAAAATTCATCTCACACCCTAGCCATTGAATCTAGAGCAAATCGGGGACTCGACAGAAATTTCTAATTTTTACCTTCCTTCTCGGCACTCCGAGTCCAAACTATCAATTTCCGAACCTTTCTCGTCAATATCCAAATTTAGCAACTGCAACGCTCTTGAAAATCGATTGTCCTATTCGGAACTCAATTCGTGGCCAAATTCATAAGATAGCAGCTATAATGAAATTCTCAAACTAACGGGTGGCTGTTAGGAGTTACGCGTATCGACCAATTGGTCCACGTATTTATTTTCCTAGATAGCCCTTCCCTTTTGGTCAGTTATCTCGAAGTGATCAGTTTCGAGAGGAATTCATTTATAGTGCATCCATGAAATATCCATTATACATTCAACTCCCAAACAGGGGTCGAAACTCAGAATGTTACATAATCAAAATCAATTTCACTCAAAAAAACATGGTGGAATGAACAGCTACTCTGTCAGTAATGTCCACCCTTCTAAATTGAATGGAAAAAAAATGACTTGAGAAACAGTGTAAGAAAAAAGTTCGACATATTTACAGAAAAGTTCTTTCTTCGATGACATTCGTCTATAAATGATGTGCACAATGGAAACAAATTTCACCCAAAAAACATCCTGGGAGGTTGAGCTGCACTGTCGTTAATTGAAGCTCTCTCAAATTTAGTGCAAAACGAACGACTTCAAAAAATGCTCACAAATCTTGGTTCCACCTATTTTTGGAAAGTTCATTCTTTCGATTGCTTTCATCCAGAAATGTTATGCATAATCAAATTTTCACTCTAAAAATATGATTGAAAGACGAGCTACTCTATGGGCATTATACACACTTCTAAAATGAATGAAAAAAAATGACTTAAGAAACACTGTAAGAGCGTAGTTCGACCTATTTTCGGGAAACTTCTTTCTTCCAAGACATTCTTCCATAAATGATGTGCATAATGCAAACAAATTTCACCCAAAAAACATTATGGAAAGTATAGCTACACTACCATTCATATACGCTCCCTCAAATTTTGTACAAAACGAATGACTTGAAAAATGCTCTGAAATCTTGATTCCACCGATTTTACGGAAAGCTCATACTGTGCAGTGCTTTCGTCCAGAAATGTTATACATAATCAAAAATAACTTCACTCAAAAAACATGGTGGAATGAAGAGCTACTCTGTCGGTAATGTCCACCATTCCAAATTTAATGCAAAAAAAATGCCTTGAGAAACACTGTAAGAACAAAGTTCGACCTATTTTCGGGAATATTCTTTTCTTTGATGACATTCGTCTATGAATGTTGTGCATAATGAAAACAAATCTCACCCAAAAAATCATAGAAAGTCGAGCTGCACTGCCATTAATATAAGCTCTCTCAAATTTAGTACAAAACGAACGACTTGAAAAATGCTCCTGAATCTTGGTTCCACCTATTTTTGGGAAAATTCATTCTTTCCATTGCTTTCATCCAGAAATGTTATACATAATCAAAATAAATTTCACTCTAAAAACATGATTGAATAATGAGCTTCTCTGTCGGTAATATACACCCTTCTAAATTGAATGCAAAAAAAAGACTTGAGAAACACTGTAAGAACGTAATTCGACCTATTTTCGGGAAAGTTCTTTTCTTCCAAGACATTCGTCCATACATGATGTGCATATTGCAAACAAATTCCACCCAAAAAACATCGTGAAAAAAATAGCTGCACTGCCATTCATATAAGCTTTCTCAAATTTTGTACAAAACGAATGACATGAAAAATGCTCTAAAGTCATGGTTCCACCTATTTTTGGGAAAGCTCATACTGTCCAATGCTTTCGTCCAGAAATGTTATGCATAATCAAAATCAATTTCCCTCAAAAAACATGGTGGAATGAAGAGCTACTCTGTGAGTACTATCGACCCTTCTAAATTGAATGGAAAAAAATGACTTGAGAAACACTATAAGAGTAAAGTTCGACCTATTTTCAGGAAAGTTCTTTTCTTCGATGACATTCGTCTATAAATGATGTGCATAATGGAAACAAATTTCACCCAAAAAACATCCTGGAAAGTTGAGCTGCACTTTCATTAATATAAGCTCTCTTAAATTTAGTGCAAAACGAATGACTTCAAAAAATGCTCCCAAATATTGGTTCCACCTATTTTTGGGAAATTTCATTCTTTCCATTGCTTTCATCCAGAAATTTTATGCATAATCAAAATAAATTTCACTCTAAAAACATGATTGAATGATGAGCTTTTCTGTCGGTAATATACACCCTTCTAAATTGAATGCAAAAAAATGACGTGAGAAACACTGTTAGAATGTAGTTCGACCTATTTTCGAGAAAGTTCTTTTCTTCCAAGGCATTCGTCCATAAATAATGTGCATAATGCAAACACATTTCTCCCAAAAAACATCGTGGAAAGTATAGTTGCACTACCACTCACATAAGCTCTCTCAAATTTTGTACAAAACGAATGACTTGAAAAATGCACTAAAATCTTGGTTCCACCTATTTTTGGGAAACCTCATACTGTCCATTGCTTTCGTCCGGAAATGTTATGCATAATCAAAAATAATTTCACAATGGAAAGAATGAACCTTGAAAAATAGGTGAAACCAACATTTTTGAGCATTTTTCAAGTCGTTCGTTTTTATTAAATTTGAGAGTGCTTAAACGATTGGAAGTGCAGCTCAAATTTTCATGATGTTTTTTGGGTGAAATTTGCTTCCATTATGCACATCATTTATAGAAATGTCTTCGAACAAAAAAACTTTCACGAAAATAGGTCGAAGTATGTTCTAACAGTGTTTCTCAAGTCATTTTTTTGCATTCAATTTACAGGGGTGTATATTACTGAAAGAGTATCTCATCATTCCACCATGTATTTTGTATGAAATTTATTTGATTATACATAACATTTCTAGATGAATGCAATGGAAAGAATGAACTTTCTCACAAATAGGTGGAACCAAGATTTTTGACCATTTTCCAAGTTATTCATGTTGCATTAAATTTGAGAAAGTTTATACGAATTGCAGTGCAGCTCAACTATCCAGGATTTTTTTGGGCGAAATTTGCTTCCATTATAGAAGAATGCCTTGGAAGAAAAGAACTTTCCCGAAAATAGGTCGAACTATGTTCTTACAGTGTTTCTCAAGTCATTTTTTTACATTCAATTTAGATAGGTGATATTACCAACAGCATATCCCATCATTCCATCATATTTTTTGTGGGAAATTTATTTGGATTAAGCATAATATTTCTAGACAAAATGCAAAGGAAAGAATGAACATTCTAAAAAATAGGTGGAGCCAAGATTTTTTAGCATTTTTCAAGTCATTCATTTTGCAATAAATTTGAGAGAGCTTATATGAATGGTAGTGCAGCTCAACTTTCCATGATGATGTTTTTTGGGTGAAATTTGCTTCTATTATGCACATCGTTTCTAGAGAGTTGTCTTGGAAGAAGAGAAATTTCCTGGAAATTGATCGAACCACATTCTTAAAGTGTTTCTCAAGTCATTTTTCTGCGTTCAATTTAGAATGGTGTATATTACCGACAGCGTAGCTCTTCATTCTATCGTGTTTTTTGATTGAAATTTATTTTGATTAAGCATAACATTTCTAGATAAATGCAATGGAAAGAATGAACTTTCTCAAAAATAGGTGTAACCAAGATTATTGAGCATGTTTTAAATCGTTCCTTTTGCATTAAATTTGAGAGTACATATATGAATGACAGTACAGCCCAACTTTCCATGAAGTTTTTTGGTGAAATTTGCTTCCATTATGCGTATCATTTATGAAGGAATGTCACGGAAGAAATGAACTTTCCCAAAAATAGGCCGAAGTATCTTCTAACAGTGTTTCTCTAGTCATTTTTTTGAATTCAATTTAGAAGGGTCCTTATTGTTGAAAGAGTAGCTCATCATTCCATCAAGTTTTTTGAGTGAAATTTATTTTGATTATCCATAAAATTTCCAGACTAATGCATTGGAAAGAATGAACTATCTAAAAAATAGGTGGAACCAACATTTTAGAGCACTTTTCAAATCCTTCGTTTTGTATTAAATTTGACAAAGCTTACATGAATGGCAGTGAAGCCCAACTTTTCATGATGCTTTTTGGGTGAAATTTGCTTCCATTATGCACATCATTTATGGTGGAACGTCTTGGAAGGAAAGAACTACCACGAAAATAGGTCGAACCATGTCCTTACGGTGTTTCTCAAGTCATTTTTTTGCATTCAATTTAGATGGGTGAATATTACCAACAGCATATCTCATCATTCCACCATGTTTTTTGAGGAAAATTTATTTGGATTAAGCATAACATTTCTAGACAAAATGCAATGGAAAGAACGAACTTTCTAAAAAATAGGTGGAGCCCAGATTTTTGAGCAATTTTCAAGTCATTCCCTTTGCATTAAATTTGAGAGAACTTAATGAATGGCAGTACAGCTCAACTTTCCATGATGATGTTTTTTGGGTGAAATTTGCTTCCATTATGCACATCATTTATAGAGGAATGTCTTGGAAGAAAAGAGCTTTCTCGAAAAAAGGTCGAAGTATGCTCTAACAGTGTTTCTCTAGTCATTTTTTTGCATTCAATTTGGATGGTGTATATTACGTACAACGTAGCTCTTCATTCCATCATTTTTTTGAGTGAAATTTATTTGGACTATGCATAAAATTTATATACGAATGCATTCGAAAGAATGAACTTTCTAAAAAATTGAGCTGCACTGCCATTTGTTTCCATTATGCACAGAGATTTTCAAGCCATTTTTTGCATTCAATTTAGAAGGGTGCAAATTACCGATAGCGTAGCTCATCATTCCATCATGTTTTTTGAGAGAAATTTATTTTGATTATGCATAACAATTCTAGACGAAAGTAATGGAATGAAGGAACTTTCCCAAAAATTGGTGGAACCAAGATTTTAGAGCATTTTTCAAATCATTCGTTTTGCATCAAATTTGAGAGAGCTTATACGAATTACAGTGCAACTCTACTTTCCATGATTATTTTGGGTGAAATTTGTTTCCATTATGCACATCATTTATAGAGGAATGTCTTGGAATAAAAGAACTTTTCCGAAAATAGGTCGAACAATGTTCTTACAATATTTCTCAACTCATTTTCTTTGCATTCAATTTAGAAGGGCGTATATTACCGACAGAGTAGCTCATCATTCCATCATATTTTTGAATGAAATTTATTGTGATTATGTGTAATATTTCTAGGCGAATGCAACGAAAAGAATAAACTTTCTCAAAAAATGGTGGAACCAATATTTTAGAGTATTTTTCAAGTTATTCGTTTTGCAATAAATTTGAGAGAGCTTGTATGAAAGGCAGTGCAGCTCAACTTTCCATGAGCTTCTTGGGTGAAATTTGCTTTCATTATGCACATCATTTACAGAGAGTTGTCTTGGAAGAAAATAACTTTCCCAAAAATACTTCGAACCATGTTCACAAAGTGTTTCTCAATTTATTTTTTACATTCAATTAAGATGGGTGTATATTACCGGCAGCCTAGCTCATCATTCCATCATTTTTTTAGGGAAATTTATTTTGACTATGCATAACATTTCTGGACGAAACAATGGAAGGAATGAACTTTCCTAAAATAGGTGGAACCAAAATTTTAGAGCATTTTTCAAGTCATTCGTTTTGCATTAAATTTGAGAGAGCTTGGATGAATGGCAGCTCAGCTTAACTTTCCAAGACGTTTTTTGTATGAAATTTGCTTCCATTATGCACGACATTTATAGAGAGTTGCCTTGGAGTAAAAGAACTTTTCCGAAAGTAAGTCGAACCCTGTTCAAAAAGTGTCTCTCATGTCATCTTTTTGCATTAAATTTAGAAGGTTGTATATCATCGACAGCGTAGCTCATCATTCCATCATGTCTTTTGAGGAAAATTTATTTTGATTATTCATTACATTTCTAGACGAATGCAATGGAAAGAATGAACTTTCCCAAAAATAGGTCAAATCTAGATTTTAAAGCATTTTTCAAGTCATTCATATTGCATTAAATTTGAGAGAGCTTATATGAATGGTAGTGCAGCTCAAGTTTCCATGAGGTTTTTTTGATGAAATTTGTTTCCGTTATGCACATTATTTTTAGAGAGTTGTCATGGAAGAAAAGAAATTTCCCAAAAATATGTCGAACCAAGTTCATATTGTCACGCCTCGAACCTCAATCGAGCACGCGGCATCCCGCTCAGTGAAGTCGAATACAAATATACTCTCGCTCGCCCGATCAACCATACGCGACGGCCTAGGAAATTTTCTTTCTTCGTCGCGGCCAGGCGGCGAGTTCATACAAACCCTCATATACCCGAATACCTGTTAACCTGCGATCTGCGGAAGCGTGCCTCCTATACATACGTGTACACATACAATGATCGGGGTAGTACACAAAAGTAAGAAGAAGCACAAACACCATTATGTACATATCACGAAGCGTTGGGTACAGACTCCCAAAAGGAAATACAACCTATGGTCTCGACACCCACACTCACTCGATCTCAAAAAGAAGCTAAACCACCACACCTCTGGCTCAGTCCTCTGGCTCCTCCTCAGGATCCTTCTCTGGGTCCTCCTCGGGGTCCTCCTCCAGGTCAGTGTCCATGGCCTCACCCTCATCACGGCCGTCGATCTCTGAGCGCCCTGGGGATGGCAACTCATGCAGCGGCTCCGGGTCAATCACCACTCCTCCATAGTCAGCAGGCTGTAGGAAGACAGGATCCTCCTCCATCGGTATCGGAGCGTCTCTCATCGATCCCTCAAAGCCGTACAGACCCTCTCTAAACCAAGCCTCGAACCTATGGGGCACAAAATGTGGACCACCCTAATCTACCCATACTGTGGTCAGGCGTCGTCGCCACATCGTATCATGCATATCAAAATGGAGGGTAACCTCTGACTCCATCTGCACTGGCAGACCAAAAAGGATAAGGGGCTCGACCATCACTGGCGTCCTGGATCTGTAAACATGGCAACCACCGCCAGTGAGTCGAGGACTCAGCAAGTTCACCACTAATCCTAGCGTAGGGTAGAGTATACTAGCGGGTTCGGTCCTGTCCAATTACTAGGGTTCCAGCTCACCTAGCTTAGTATCCTCACTGGTCATAGATACCCGACCCCAACGCGTGCATGGTTGAACGATACGAAGCAAAGCAAGAGGATAACATACAGACGGGCAGTCAATAGGCAATAACAGCAATACAATATGCAAAGACAAATGCCAGCATTCAGATTTCCTCAACTGATCCCAGTGGATCCTGCCCGCTTATCTCTCCAATTCCCATCAGGGCCCATTCTCATGCCCATCGGGCTCGTGCCTCAACCCGCGTGTGGTACGCCTCAGGTTGGCACGCTTATCCCTCCATTTCCCCGCGTAAAACGCCTCAGGGCTCATCCTACAGGTCACATCTCCAGGTGACTCATGCCATGCTCATAGTACATGATGCTTTAAACATATTCACAGTGCGTCGATCACAGAGCAGACAATTCCAGCGTTTCATAAGTAAGGAAGTATAACATTTGAAGAATAGTCAGGCTACCCATATCCGTCGGGGTGTACCACATGCAGACTCGGTACTCTATATGCGATTGCACTATTAACTGGATTTGATTCGAGTACCCCACGAAATTTTATTGGGTATTTACTTCCTCTTGAAACGAACCCCAATCGACTCAATCGTGTTTTATTTCACCCTTAGAACTCGTCTGTTCTAGGACCTAGTCCAATCGGGTTTGAAGACTTGGCCCAACTTGGTCATTACTATTCGACCCTGGCCCAACATCGGCCCACAATTAAAGTTTTAAAATTACTTTTGGGTCCCCAAACTATCTTATTAAATTTTACCAACCCAATTACTAAAGCACAACACTTTATTCTTAAAGGTTAGGCCCATTAAGTGAATTAAGTCCATTTGGGTTTAAGGCCCAATTACTATTCACGAGCCCATAATCTAATTACAATTAATTAAGTATCTTAAGGCCCATTATAATTAATAATTTTCGGATGAGGCCCAAGCCCATTTGTTAAGGTAAGCCCATTAAGTCCATATTAGCCTATTTAGGCCCAATTTGGGTCCCTAAGCCCATGTACATCATTGGCCCTAAAATCTTATTTTCAAAACTATGATTGAGGCCCAATTTATTGAATTTCGTCCACTTGAGGCCCACCAACAATACCTAAGCCCATAAGTTCCAACTTGGCCCAATTAGCTTAAAATTTAACCCCTTAGCCCATTTGTATGCTTTGGCCCGCTATACCACACGCCTAATACATCCTTTGCAGCCCATATGAAGTATCTCGAGGCCCATTTCATTTAGCATCAGCCCCTCTCTCGGCCCAACACTCTAATTAGCCAATTAGCATAATCTAATCTACCTTTAATTTCACATTAATCATCCCCATTACACCAACCAGCCTTCATGACACCACACCATACACACATACAACTAACCTAGGCCACGATTAGGGGTAGAACTTACCTTGGAGGGACCGGGATGAAGACGAAGACTCGATTGGCCCGTTTGGGCGTTCACGGCAAGAGGGAGAGGAGCGGCGGCTTCGGGGGCTGAACGAGGGTCAAGCCGGGGCCGTAGCAAGCTGGAAGACAAGGATAAGACATGGTTATAGGTTCTTTAGGCTCACGGGGTCAGAATGGGGGCCGTAGAAAGCAAGGCACAAACTGTCCCAGAAAAACAGTTTCGTCGACCGAAATGTAAATGAACAAATGAAAGCCCAAACGATGTCGGATCGGAGCGCAATCAAGTTCTGTGAACTCACCTTGGATGGGGCTACGACATATCCAAAATTCAAGACGATCCAACAGTTGAGTTTTTGTGGGCAGCCGTTTGAAGTTGAGGGTCAGCTGGAAAATCCGAACAGCACAGGGTCACGGTTTGGTCAAATTTCGAGGGGGTTCCTGGCAAGATCTTGGGAAGAGGTTTGCATACCTTCGAAGCCCGTTGTCTTACGGTCGCGTGGGAGGAAACGGGGAGTCGTTTGGACTCCGGACGACTCCGAACGGGCCGTTTCCGTCCGGGCGCGCGCTGCAGGTCGAGAAGACACGCGGGAGGAGGAGAGCTTCGGGAGAGAGAAAGGGAGAGGGATTTGGCCGAAAATGGTGAGGAGAGAGAGGGAGAAGAGATTATAATGAAATAGAATAAAATAAAAAATAAACTCATTCCATAATCCTTTACTTGTTTTGACGCTATGTGAACTAATCCACTCCCCCCTCCATGTGATTGCCTTTTTATTAAGTGCCTCACATTTACATTGCATCCGTGAATCTACAAACAAGTTAGAACGATGTAACATTCGAGTTGACTTGCTCGATTTTAAATGCCAAATGCACGGATCGACCCTAAATATTACAAATTTCAATAAAATAAAATTTACGAATTCCATATGGTCTATCGTATCAGGTACTTCTTCACCTAATTTTTCCATCATTCGAAGGATTGAGCAGATGGACCGGAAGGAATTGGTAATTTTCCATTCAGTCTGCATGTCTCGAAGTGCACCCTAATCTGTTCTTGAGGATCGGAGGAAGGGCCAATGTGTCCATGTTGTCTTCAGTACATAGTGGTTGAGGGTTAGATATAAGGAGAGGGGAAGAGGAACGTCGGGGATGATTTTGAGGTCAAGAGGCTTCTTCATTAAATACCACGCTCTGACCTCAGTTATCAGACAAGTAAGAAGGTTAGACTGTTTAAAAATTTGAACATGTATTAGGGACCTTTAATTTTCATGAAGCTTAGTTTTGTTTTAGGGTACACCAAATTCAAATAATGGTCGAGAAGTGGAAAGTGTGTTTTTATCCTCCTTGTTTCCTTCCTTAGCCAAGGAAACTATAATGGAAATACATAAAAGCAGCAAAAGAACCTCACATGTATCAGAGTAATAGTAATTGCATGAGCATAAAAAGAAAAGCATGACTATGATCTCCATGGAGTGGTTGATCTTAAACAAACCTGGAAAATCAAGCCCTCAGGGCAGGATTGAATGTGCACGTATCATTAGGCAATGCCCATACTTGGTTGCAATATTTCTAACCCCAAGCTTGGTTGCAAAAGTTTTTTTTGGGTGAAGAGCTTAGTTACAAAAGTTGATATCTAAACCCTACAAAAAAGAAACTATATCAGCCATTCAAATTCAAATTGCAGCATAGATTGAAAGCTTATTTAATCAGTTTAGTATGGGAATAATTCATTTCCTAGTCCCCGACGGTATGGAAGCAAATTCTGGAGGCAATCAGTGTACAGGGCATTTCTAGTTGAGAAGGATCTATATAACCACCAAATAAAAAGGGGTCGGCCCAATCATTGTGACAAGCCAATTAATCCTAAGACGGAGATACTAACTACTGTAAGCGAGGGAATGGATACGAGGCATGACAAATTGAATCCAACGTGAGCACCATGTATGAGATTTTATGTCAAGATTCATATCCACTATAGACAAATGTTGATCTTCTCAGCAGATACTTAAATGAACTTCTAATGTTTATGCTCCAACATCATCAGATTGACATTATTCATCACGCTGTCTAAATAAACTGACTCCAAAAGCAAGAGAGCTAAGGATGCTGTATGTGTATCCACACCTTGACATAAAGAAACTTGCAATGGCAAGACTAATTTAAAGCATAATGAACCCATTCTAGGAGCTGCACGACCTGATTGACCGGAATAGGAGAAAATGGTACTGAACTCAATTTGACTGTCTCTGGAGCGCAAAGAGGCAGTGATAGTACAGCCTCCTATTGCATGCTTGTAAGCTCCAAAAACTGAGAAAGCAGGTCACCATCTAGAACCTTAGGTATCCCAACCTTCATCAAAAGAATTAGGAGCAACCATGAGAACAGGGGTAAGAAGGATATAACAAATGCAGATAATACCGTTGTGCCAAGGCTCTTCTTTCAGTCGCAAAGACTTTCTAAATCCGATAACTCTCTCAGAGACAAGGAGCAGCAAAGAGTGTTCAGCACAACAGTAAAAAAGGACAGGTTGAAAATTGTATGAAGAAACCAAATCGAAAGCAAGAGCATAGATTAATCAGTTCACAAATTCTAACAAATAGTTTTTCACTAATTACTGAATTTTTTTGAATGTTTGTGGTATCTGTACATCACACTTATGTGGCGTCACAGCACAGTTCGCTTGCCATCATATAATTCTTCTGTGTCCCTCAGTTGAGGGGTTAGTGTGTATAGCGACAATAACTGTTTGTGTCAGCTTTACATCACACTAATGCAGTGTTACAGTGGAGTTCACTTGCCATCATACAATTCTCTTGCGTCTCTCTGTTGAAGGGTTTAGTATGTATAGGGACAAGGAGTAGCTAGACCAACTCATAAATCCATGCATGGTTCAAGTCATCTTCTAACAATGGAAACTCTTATGCCTTTATCAAGTTTTGTGTTTCCCCCATTTTATCGTAAGGGTGTGTTAGACAGAGAGCTAATCCCTTCATTTTTCTCGCGTGGCATATAAACCCCTCCATCAGTAAATAGCACCATCAGCCCAAAGTGCACTTATATCTCCCTTTTCTCCAATGATATTAGGCTCTTAAAAAATCGAGATAGATGGAAGTTTCTCTGGTTCAAGTTACTGTAGTAGTCTAGATTCTTTCTGAAGATTTTAAAATACTAGAAGGATATCATTTCCAACAATAAGGAGTTCTACCCCAAGCAAAGATAGATCCCTCACAAGTTCACAAAATTGTACCCCTCATCAGCTGGCCACACCCCAACCCCCAAGAAGCTGCCTGAAAACTGCTAAGCTTTGAATAGAGGATATTTTCCATTAAGATAAGTGTCATTAGTAACTATGTATGCCAGTTTTTATGCAACAGAGAGCATTCCTAAATAAAATGATCAAGTAGTGAGACCATATTATCTAATTCGAAGTAGGACAATGCTTCTGCATCTGAAAATGAAGTTGTGAAATCACGTGCTTGAAAAACTGAAACAAAATTACAACTCCACAGAGGTCTTCCATATCACAACAAAACCTCCTCCAAGATTCACCTCAAACAAACACCTTTTAGGGGGACCAAAAAAGACGCACAAAAAAATCCAAAACGAGAGAGATAGAGCGTGAGCGATGGCAGCAAAAGGAAGGAGCTCGGGAACGGAACGCACCTGGAAAACACGCGAAATTCGGAGTCCAAAATGGACATACTGAGCCAATGAGGCTAGGCAAAACACGAGAGAGATAGCGCGCAAGGGAGCGAGTGAGCGAAAATGCAGAAGAATAAGTAAGAGGGAAAGTGCACTTTAGGAAATGGGAACGTGCAGATCGCGCAAAAGGCAAAGTGATTTAGCGCAAAAGGGAAAGTGAATTGTGACGACCAGACTCATCGTAGCTAATTTTGGCGACGACCACGTGTGGTTGTCTCTAATTACAGCGACGACTAGTGGTCGTCGCAATTAGTACAACGGCCAAGTCTGGTCGTCACTAAATTGCAACGACCAGACTTGGTCATCGCTAATTGTGACGACCGATTGGTCGTCACTATTTGCGACGACAGCAACGACCAGTTGGCCGTCGCAAAAATTAGCGACAAATCATTTTTCTTCGTCCCAAAAACTAGCGACAAAAACCATTTTCATCGCAAAAATTAGCGATGAAATTAATTTTTCGTCGCAAACATTACCGACGAAAACCATTCTCCGTCGCAAAAAATTAGCCACGAAAATAATTTTTCGTCGCTAAACCAGCAATTAGCAACAACAAAAATTTTTCCTCGCTAATTTTTGCCCAATAATTAGCGACGACAATTTTTTTTCGTTGTTAAACAAAAAATTAGCGACGAAAATAAGTTTTCGTCGCTAAATCAACAATTAGCAACGAAAAGGCTTTGATCGTCAATAATTAGCGAGTAATTTGGCCTCGAATCACACAAAATGTAGAAAAAAAAAAAGATGACACAAAATTTACCCAGGTTCGCCCCAAAATAGGGCTACATCCTGCAAATGGATTCTACTATATTTTTAGATTTTGACCACAACCACTCCTTATAGTAATTTATTGTACGAATGCAATATATAGTACTTAAAAAATAGGCCGAAAATCTTAGTCTATCCGAAAATCCTTTTAACCCTCAATAAACGAGCCAACTTAAAAAAAAAAAAACAAACTAACAATAACAACAACAATAATAATAATGACAATATCAATAACATATGTCGCAATAATAATAATAATAATAATAATAATAATAATAATAATAATAATAATAATAATTAATTACACATAATTAGTTTTTCAAAATTCATAATCTTCATCTTCCTCTTCCTTGTCGTCTTCCTCTTCGTCTTGATCTTCATCTTCGTCTTCGTCTTCGTCTCGATCTTCATTTTCGTCTTCGTCTTGATCTTCATCTTCATCTTCTGTCTCAAAATCAGATTCTTCAACACTTTCAAAATTTGATTCATGAATTTCAGTTGGATTCACATCTATTACTGCTCCATATGGATCTCGTAAAGTTGGAATGCAAACTTCCTCAATTTCAACCGTGTTACAAACTTCCTCTTGTTAATATGCTGTATCCTTCCAGTGTTCCTCGATTTTTCTTCGTGCTTTGGTTTTACATACAGCCCACCAATCAGCTTTGTTACGTTTCTAGCTAGGATATGATCCATAAAATACTTGAATTGCTTGTTGTGCCAAAACAAATGGTTCATATTTCATATACCTTGTGATTTATTTCAACCAAATTAAACTTCATATGAACCTTCATTCCTTTGACAGGATCAAACCACGTGCACTTAAATAACACAACTCGCATGAATGGTCTAGGATACTCTATCTCTATGATTTCATCCAACAAGTCATAAAAATCATCTTTTGCACTGCTACCATTGGATGACCGAACACACACACCACTATTCATTGTGGTTTTTCCCATTCCATATTCTTGAGTGTGAAAAATATACCCGTTTATGAAAAATGCTGGCCAAGTTTGTACTCTTGAATTTGGACCCCATGATAGATGATATACCAATTCTTGGTCTTCTACTTGATCATGATTATTATGAACCTAAGATCACACATGCAAAGTCAATAATATACATTTTAATAAATGAGGTATAAAATATTAATAACTTGGTTTTTGTTCATAGGCAACTTACATATGTTTTGAGTCATGCCACAAATTCTTCATTGCACAAACGGTCAAACTCATTTGGTGGTAATCCATACATTGAAGTTTGAAAAATCCTATTACCAAATACCATTTATATATTAGCAAATATTTCACACACAAATATATATATTTGCAAATGTATATTTACTTGAAATATGGCTCCACTTCTGGACAGTTTAGTAAAACATACGTATGGGCTGCTCGCCATTCTTCATCTGTTAAGTAATGAAACTTACATGCCCCGCTTGGTCGACTAAGATAATTGAAAATATAGAATGATTTGCAATTGGGATCAATGAGGCCCTCATCATTTCTTCCTGCTCTCCGCCTCTTGCATGGCACATGCGGCTCAAAATAATACGATGCAAATGTTGTCACTTCTTCCACAATATATGCATTACAAATTGAAGCTTCAACACATGCCTTGTTCTTCACTTTTTTCTTCAAATGATATAAAAACCTAGATGCAATACAAAGTAGTTCATCAGAATATAATATGTAATAAAGTATTTTGAAATTTATATAAAAAATATTTTACCTCTCAAATGGATACATCCATCGAAATTGGACAGGACCTGTAACTTTGGCCTTATAAGGCAACTGAATTAAAAGATGCTCCATTGAATCAAAAAACAATGGAGGAAATATCCTTTCTAAGTTGCAAAGAATAATTGGAATATCTCTCTCTAGTTTTTCCATGTGTGATACTTTCAACACTGTTGAACAAAGATTATGAAGGAAATTACTTAACTCTGTAATTGCGCCCCATACAAAGTTTGGTAGAAGTTCCTTGAAAGCTATTGGAATTAATCTTTCCATAAATATGTGGCAATCATGACTTTTCAAACCTGTCAACTTGCATTCATTTAAATCAACACATCTTCCGAGGTTTGAAGCATATCCAACAGGAAAACGCACAGATTTCAACCATTGACACAGAATCCGTCTCTGCTCCTTGTTTAATGTATAAACTGCTTTTGGTTTTGGTCCCCTACTGCTTGCGTCCACGTCTAGTATTGGCCGATCACAAATAACTCTCATATCTTTCCTTGCATTCAAGTTGTCTTTTCTTTTTCCAGCGACATCCATCACAGTATTTATAACATTGTCAAAAACATTCTTTTCTATGTGCATGACGTCAAGATTATCATGAATAAGGTGGATCTTCCAATATGGCAGGTCCCAAAATATACTTCGTTTAGTCCACTTATGTGTACTTTCATATGCAATAATTATGCCATGAGGGTTTTGAACAACAATGGGAAAGTCATATACTCGCTCCCAAATTTGATCACCGGTCAACCTCACTGGTGGAGGTGTTCTTTCAATCCTATTCTTGATGAATTCTTTTTTATTCCTTCTGAATGTATGACTTATCGACAAAAATTGTCTGTGACAGTCAAAATAGGTAGCCTTCTTACCATGTTTCAATCTGAATGACTTTGATCTCTCTAGACATATCGGACATCTTAAGATCCCAGCTGTACTCCATCCAGATAACATTCCACAAGCTGGAAAATCATTTATCGTCCCAAAAAGAGCAGCCTTCATTACAAATGATTTTTCAGTAAAAACATCATACGTAAGGACACATTCATCCCATAGTTGTTGTAACTCTGCAATCAATGGTTGCATATACATATCTATCAACTTTTTCAGATTTTGCGGCCCAGGCACGATCAATGTTAAAAACATATAAGGTGTCTTCATGCACATACCGGGTGGAAGATTGTATGGAGTTAAGATAACTAGCCAACATGAATAACTTTTTCCTGATTTCCCAAATGGTGCAAATCCATTAGCACATAGACCTAATCTGATGTTTCGAGGCTCGATCGCAAACTCAAGGTATGTTCTATCAAAATGTTTCCATGCCTCTGCATCTGAAGGATGACACATTAAACCCTCTTCTGTTTCATGATTTGCATGCCAAGTCATGTGTTCAGTAGTAGCTTGAGACGCATAAAGCCTTTGCAATCTGGGGATTAAAGGTAGATAAAATATTTGCTTGCATGGTCTACGCTTCTGATTACGACCATGCCTTCTGTTAATCTTGTACTAGGTTGGCTACAGAATTTGCAAGATTCTGTATTTTTCTTCATCTCTCCAATATAACATACAACCCTGCTACATACATCAATCCTTATAACTGGAAGACCTAAGTTATCCATTAGCTTCTTCATATCGTAAAAATCACTTGGCATGATATTATCACGAGGCATTGCTTCCCGCATTATTTCAACAAAAGAGTTGAAGCAATTTTCAGATACATTATGTTCTGCCTTGATATTTAACGTCTTGTAGTCACTGATAACTTAGTGTGGTTGTCACACCTGTCCATAGGTTCATCTGCTGCTTTCAACACTTCCCAGAACTGATTAGATGGAAAAGTTCATTCTCCATCACAATTCCGTTACTCCTACATCTTCCAACCAGTGATGCATAACTAGTACCCACATGTTCATATGTAGGAGTAAACTGTACTTGCATGGTTCGATTCTGAATAAAATTATGCCCGCTACATCAATCACCATCCTCTGATATAGGTTCAATTGGTTATAATAGTTACATCATCCCTAACTGAAACTGATCACTTCTTTTGATATCCTTCATCGGATATAAATGGTTCTCCCATGACAAGTCCAATTATTACTATAATTGGACTTGTCATGGAGAACCATTTATATCCGATGAAGGATATCAAAGAAGTGATCAGTTTTCAGTTAGGATGATGTAACTATTATAACCAATTGAACCTATATCAGAGGATGGTGATTGATGTAGCTGGGCATAATTTTATTTCAGAATCGAACCATGCAAGTACCAGTTTTACTCCTACATATGAACATGTGGTACTAGTTATGCATCACGGTTGGAAGAGGTAGGAGTAACGGATTTTGATGAGAATGAAACTTTTCCATCTATCAGTTCTGGGAAGTGTTGAAAGCAGCAGATGCCCTTTATGGACAGGTTGTGACAACCCACTAGTTATCAGTGACTTAAAGACTGTTAAATATCAAGGCAGAACATAATGTATCTGAAATTGCTTCAACTCTTTTGTTGAAATAATGCGGGAAGCAATGCCTCGTGATAATATCATGCCAAGTGATTTTTACGATATGAAGAAGCTAATGGATAACTTAGGTCTTCCAGTTATAAGGATTGATGTATGTAGCAGGGGTTGTATGTTATATTGGGAGATGAAGAAAATACAGAATCTTGCAAATTCTGTAGCCAACCTAGGTACAAGATTAACAGAAGGCATGGTCGTAATCAGAAGCGTAGACCATGCAAGCAAATATTTTATCTACCTTTAATCCCCAGATTGCAAAGGCTTTATGCGTCTCAAGCTACTGCTGAACACATGACTTGGCATGCAAGTCATGAAACAGAAGAGGGTTTAATGTGTCATCCTTTAGATGCAGAGGCATGGAAACATTTTGATAGAACATACCTGAGTTTGCGATCGAGCCTCGAAACATCAGATTAGGTCTATGTGCTAATGGATTTGCACCATTTGAGAAATCAGGAAAAAGTTATTCATGTTGGCCAGTTATCTTAACTCCATACAATCTTCCACCCGGTATGTGCATGAAGACACCTTATATGTTTTTAACATTGATCGTGCCTGGGCCGCAAAATCTGAAAAAGTTGATAGATGTGTATATGCAACCATTGATTGCAGAGTTACAACAGTTATGAGATGAATGTGTCCTTACGTATGATGTTTTTACTGTAAAAACATTTGTAATAAAGGCTGCTCTTTTTGGGACGATAAATGATTTTCCAGCTTGTGGAATGTTATCTGGATGGAGTATAGCTGGGATCTTAAGATGTCCGATATGTCTAGAGAGATCAAAGTCATTCAGATTGAAACATGGTAAGAAGGCTACCTATTTTGACTGTCACAGACAATTTTTGTCGATAAATCATACATTCAGAAGGAATAAAAAAGAATTCATCAAGAATAGGATTGAAAGAACACCTCCACCAGTGAGGTTGACCGGTGATCAAATTTGGGAGCGAGTATATGACTTTCCCACTGTTGTTCAAAACTCTCATGGCACAATTATTGCATACGAAAGTACACATAAGTGGACTAAACGAAGTATATTTTGGGACCTGCCATATTGGAAGATCCACCTTATTCATCATAATCTTGACGTCATGCACATAGAAAAGAATGTTTTTGACAATGTTATAAATACTGTGATGGATGTCGCTGGAAAAACAAAAGACAACTTGAATGCAAGGAAAGATATGAGAGTTATTTGTGATCGGCCAACACTAGACGTGGACGCAAGCAGCAGGGGACCAAAACCAAAAGCAGTTTATACATTAAACAAGGAGCAGAGACGGGTTCTGTGTCAATGGTTGAAATCTGTGCGTTTTCCTGTTGGATATGCTTCAAACCTCGGAAGATGTGTTGATTTGAATGAATGCAAGTTGACAGGTTGAAGAGTCATGATTGCCACATATTTATGAAAGATTAATTCCAATAGCTTTCAAGGAACTTCTACCAAACTTTGTATGGGGCGCAATTACAGAGTTAAGTAATTTCCTTCATAATTTTTGTTCAACAGTGTTGAAAGTATCACACATGGAAAAACTAGAGAGAGATATTCCAATTATTCTTTGCAACTTAGAAAGGATATTTCCTCCATTTTTTTTTATTCAATGGAGCATCTTTTAGTTCAGTTGCCTTATGAGGCCAAAGTTACAGGTCCTGTCCAATTTCAATGGATGTATCCATTTGAGAGGTAAAATATTTTTTATATAAATTTCAAAACACTTTATTACATATTATATTCTGATGAACTATTTGTATTGCATCTAGGTTTTTATATCATTTGAAGAAAAAAGTGAAGAATAATGCATGTGTTGAAGCTTCAATTTGTAATGCATATATTGTGGAAGAAGTGATAACATTTGCATCGTATTATTTTGAGCCGCATGTGCCATGCAAGAGGCGGAGAGCAGGAAGAAATGATGAGGGCTTCATTGATCCAATTGCAAATCATTCTCTATTTTCAATTATCTTGGTCGACCAAGCGGGGCATGTAAGTTTCATTACTTAACAGATGAAGAATGGCGAGCAGCCCATACGTATGTTTTACTAAACTGTTCCAGAAGTGGAGCCATATTTCGAGTAAATATACATTTGTAAATATATATATTTGTGTGTGAAATATTTGCTAATATATAAATGGTATTTGGTAATAGGATTTTTCAAACTTCAATGTATGGATTACCACCAAATGAGTTTGACCGTTTGTGCAATGAAGAATTTGTGGCATGGTTCAAAACATATGTAAGTTGCCTATGAACAAAAACCAAGTTATTAATATTTTATACCTCATTTATTAAAATGTATATTATTGACTTTGCATGTGTGATCTTAGGTTCATAATAATCATGATCAAGTAGAAGACCAAGAATTGGTATATCATCTATCATGGGGTCCAAATTCAAAGTACAAACTTGGCCAGCATTTTTCATAAACGGGTATAATTTTCACACTCAAGAATATGGAATGGAAAAAACCACAATAAATAGTGGTGTGTGTGTTCGGTCATCCAATGGTGGCAGTGCAAAAGATGATTTTTATGACTTGTTGGATGAAATCATAGAGATAGAGTATCCTGGACCATTCATGCGAGTTATGTTATTTAAGTGCACGTGGTGTGATCCTGTCAAAGGAATGAAGGTTCATGCGAAGTTTAATTTCGTTGAAATAAATCACAAGAAAAGGTATATGAAATATGAACCATTTGTCTTGGCACAACAAGCAATTCAAGTATTTTATGGATCATATCCTAGCTTGAAACGTGACAAAGCTGATTGGTGGGCTGTATGTAAAACCAAAGCACGAAAAAAATCGAGGAGCACCGGAAGGATACAGCATATTAACAAGAGGAAGTTTGTAACACGGTTGACATTGAGGAAGTTTGCATTCCAACTTTACGAGATCCATATGGAGCAGTAATAGATGTGAATCCAACTAAAATTCATGAATCAAATTTTGAAAGTGTTGAAGAATCTGATTTTGAGACAGAAGATGAAGATGAAGATCAAGACGAAGACGAAGACGACAAGGAAGAGGAAGATGAAGATTATGAATTTTGAAATTTTTACTAATTATTTTTAATTATTATTATTATTATTATTATTATTATTATTATTATTATTGCGACATATGTTATTGATATTGTCATTATTATTATTGTTGTTGTTATTGTTAGTTTGTTTTTTTTTTTTTAGTTGGCTCGTTTATTGAGGGTTAAAAGGATTTTCGGATAGACTAAGATTTTCGGCCTATTTTTTAAGTACTATATATTGCATTCGTACAATAAATTACTATAAGGAGTGGTTGTGTCAAAATCTAAAAATATAGTAGAATCCCTTTGCAGGATGTAGCCCTATTTTGGGGCGAATCTGGGTAAATTTTGTGTCATCTTCTTTTTTTTTTCTACATTTTGTGTGATTCGAGGCCAAATTACTCGCTAATTAGTGACGATCAAAGCCTTTTCGTTGCTAATTGTTGATTTAGCGACGAAAACTTATTTTCGTCACTAATTTTTGGTTTAACAACGAAAAAAAATTTCGTTGCTAATTATTGGGCAAAATTAGCGAGGAAAAATTTTTGTTGTTGCTAATTGCTGGTTTAGCGACGAAAAATTATTTTTGTGGCTATTTTTTTGCGACGGAGAATGGTTTTCGTCGCTAATGTTTGCGACGAAAAATGAATTTCATCGCTAATTTTTGCGATGAAAATGGTTTTTGTCGCTAATTTTTGCGACGAAGAAAAATGATTTGTCGCTAATTTTGCGACGGCCAACTGGTCGTTGCTGTAGTCGCAAATAGTGACGACCATCGCAAATAGTGACGACCAATTGTCGTCACAATTAGCGATGACCAAGTTTGATCGTCGCAATTTAGTGACGACCAGACTTGGCCGTCGTACTAATTGCGACGACCACTAGTCGTCGCTGTAATTAGAGACAACCACACGTGGTCGTCGCCAAAATTAGCTACGATGAGTCTGGTCGTCGCAATTCACTTTCCCTTTTGCGCTAAATCACTTTGCCTTTTGCGCGATCTGCACGTTCCCATTTCCTAACGTGCACTTTCCCTCTTGCTTATTCTTCTGCATTTTCGCTCACTCGCTCCCTCGCGCGCTATCTCTCTCGTGTTTTGCCTAGCCTCATTGGCTCAGTACGTCCATTTTGGACTCCGGATTTCGCGTGTTTTCCAGGTGCGTTCCGTTCCCAGCTCCTTCCTTTACTGCTATCGCTCGCGCTCTATCTCTCTCGTTTTGGATTTTTTTGTGCGTCTTTTTTGGTCCCCCTAAAAGGTGTTTGTTTGAGGTGAATCTTGGAGGAGGCTTTGTTGTGATATGGAAGACCTCTGTGGAGTTGTAATTTTGTTTCAGTTTTTCAAGCACGTGATTTCACAACTTCATTTTCAGATGCAGAAGCATTGTCCTACTTCGAATTAGATAATATGGTCTCACTACTTGATCATTTTATTTAGGAATGCTCTCTGTTGCATAAAAACTGGCATACATAGTTACTAATGACACTTAATGGAAAATATCCTCTATTCAAAGCTTAGCAGTTTTCAGGCAGCTTCTTGGGGGTTGGGGTGTGGCCAGCTGATGAGGGGTACAATTTTGTGAACCTGTGAGGGATCTATCTTTGCTTGGGGTAGAACTCCTTATTGTTGGAAATGATATCCTTCTAGTATTTTAAAATCTTCAGAAAGAATCTAGACTACTACACTAACTTGAACCAGAGAAACTTCCATCTATCTCGATTTTTTAAGAGCCTAATATCATTGGAGAAAAGGGAGATATAAGTGCACTTTGGGCTAATGGTGCTATTTACTGATGGAGGGGTTTATATGCCACGCGAGAAAAATGAAGGGATTAGCTCTCTGTCTAACACACCCTTACGATAAAATGGGGGAAACACAAAACTTGATAAAGGCATAAGAGTTTCCATTGTCAGAAGATGACTTGAACCATGCATGGATTTATGAGTTGGTCCAGCTACTCCTTGTCCCTATACATACTAAACCCTTCAATAGAGAGACGCAGGAGAATTGTATGATGGCAAGTGAACTCCGCTGTAACACTGCATTAGTGTGATGTAAAGCTGACCCAAACAGTTATTGTCGCTATACACACTAACCCCTCAACTGAGGGACACAGAAGAATTATATGATGGCAAGCGAACTGTGCTGTGACGCCACATAAGTGTGATGTACAGATACCACAAACATTCAAAAAATTCAATAATTAGTGAAAAACTATTTGTTAGAATGTGTGAACTGATTAATCTATGCTCTTGCTTTCGATTTGGTTTCTTCATACAATTTTCAACCTGTCCTTTTTTACTGTTGTGCTGAACACTCTTTGCTGCTCCTTGTCTCTGAGAGAGTTATCGATTTAGAAAGTCTTTGCGACTGAAAGAAGAGCCTTGGCACAACGGTATTATCTGCATTTGTTATATCCTTCTTACCCCTGTTCTCATGGTTGCTCCTAATTCTTTTGATGAAGGTTGGGATACCTAAGGTTCTAGATGGTGACCTACTTTCTCAGTTTTTGGAGCTTACAAGCATGCATTAGGAGGTTGTACTATCACTGCCTCTTTGCGCTCCAGAGACAGTCAAATTGAGTTCAGTACCATTTTCTCCTATTCCGGTCAATCAGGTCGTGCAGCTCCTAGAATGGGTTCATTATGCTTTAAATTAGTCTTGCCATTGCAAGTTTCTTTATGTCAAGGTGTGGATACACATACAGCATCCTTAGCTCTCTTGCTTTTGGAGTCAGTTTATTTAGACAGCGTGATGAATAATGTCAATCTGATGATGTCGGAGCATAAACATTAGAAGTTCATTTAAGTATCTGCTGAGAAGATCAATATTTGTCTATAGTGGATATGAATCTTGACATAAAATCTCATACATGGTGCTCACGTTGGATTCAATTTGTCATGCCTCGTATCCATTCCCTCGCTTACAGTAGTTAGTATCTCCGTCTTAGAACTAATTGGCTTGTCACAATGATTGGGCCGACCCCTTTTTATTTGGTGGTTGTATAGATCCTTCTCAACTAGAAATGCCCTGTACACTAATTGCCTCCAGAATTTGCTTCCATACCGTCGGGGACTAGGAAATGAATATTCACATACTAAACTGATTAAATAAGCTTTCAATCTATGCTGCAATTTGAATTTGAATGGCTGATATAGTTTCTTTTTTGTAGGGTTTAGATATCAACTTTTGTAACTAAGCTCTTCACCCAAAAAAAACTTTTGCAACCAGCTTGGGGTTAGAAATATTGCAACCAAGCATGGGCATTGCCTAATGATACATGCACATTCAATCCTGCCTTGAGGGCTTGATTTTCCAGGTTTGTTTAAGATCAACCACTCCATGGAGATATAGTCATGCTTTTCTTTTTATGCTTGTGACAGTCTGAAAATTCGACCAATTTATCGGAAATTCTAAATGAATGGAAACACTCATTAGTGCACTCTGGTCGACGCTCACTCAGGATTAGCTACCCTGAGATGACTAACCGAAAGGGAAAGGCTACTTGGGAAAAAAATTTTCCAAACAGCCGCCTGTTGGTCTGAGACTGAAGACAGAGTCGGTATTTAATGAATTGACTACAAAATGAAATCCGACGTTGGACAATCGAATTAGTTAAGATAACACAATGAAGAACCGAAATCGTTTCAGAAACTTCGCCCGAAGGACAGACAGCCGGTGCACGTCGAGAAGCAAGACGTGAATGGAAAATTACCGAAATGCCCCCGGTCAATGCTCAGTCCTTAGAATTGGATAAATTAGGATTTTCGTGAGAGTGGATACGGTAGACCGAAACCAAATCCAGTCCGAAATTCGTTTGCGCTCGGGACTCGATCGGTGCATTTGGCACGCAAATCGAGGCAAGTCAAATCGAATGTCACATCAATCAAGTGTCACTCAATCAAATCAAGGCATAATTTTTCAAGGCAATCACATCAGTCCCTTCACATCTTGTCAAGTACAACCTACCCATTATAAAATTTATTTTTTTATTTTATTCTATTTCATTATAATCTCTTCTCCCTCTCTCCTCCTCACCATTTTCGGCCAAATCCCTCTCCCCTTTCTCTCTCCGAAGCTCTCCTCCTCCCGCGTGTCTTCTCGACCTGCAGCGCGCGCCCGGACGGAAACGGCCCTTCGGAGTCGTCCGGAGTCCAAACGACCTCCCCGTTTCCTCCCACGCGACCGTAAGACAACGGGCTTCGAAGGTAATGCAAACTCTTCCCAAGATCTTGCCAGGAACCCCTCGAAATTTGACCAACCGTGACCCTGTGCTGTTCGGATTTTCCAGCTGACCCTCAACTTCAAACGGCGCCCACAAAAACTCAACTGTTGGATCGGCTTGAATTTTGGATATGTCGTAGCCCCATCCGAGGTGAGTTCACAAGAACTTGATTTCGCTCCGATCCGACATCGTTTGGCTTTCATTTGTGCGTTTAATTTTCGTCGACGAAACTGTTTTTTCTGGGACGTTTGTGCCTTGCTTTCTACGGCCCCATTCTTT
>JAGVVM010000083.1:0-13423 GCA_019149425.1 Psidium friedrichsthalianum
ACAGTAAATCTCCATCAATTCCACCACTTTCGTTAATCACACACACATGTTCCCCTGTTCTCTCTCGACTTTCCATCAGAACAGAGCCACAGGACCCTTCATAATAAAATCGAGACACTAATTTCGGTGAAAGATATTCCCGATTCAAATCGCGCGAACATCTTTTTGGCACGCCCGGTGGGACCTTTGTGGTGAGTTTTGAAAAAATGGTGAGAACAAGAAATCAAGTGGATGGTCAGAATGACAACGCCAACGATGGTAACTAGTCTGAGCATTCGGCAGCTAATGTAGTGGTCGGAGCTACTGCCGACATACCACGGCAGTTAACGGATGATCAAGCTCGTGCGTTAGCACCAGATGCTACGCTGGTAGCTACGATGAAGAGAATGTTCGAAGAACAGCAGAATGAATTGACCAACCATATGATCCGACACGTCACTGATGTCATCAAGCCAATGGTAGTCAACGCGATAAATGAAGTAATATCGCGACGGGTTCATCGTCTCAAGGACCCCTTTTCAAGTGAATGCTTCTATGGCCATGCCTTATCCTCCAATGTATGGTCCACCTGTCGTTGGTCAAGGTAGCGGAGGAGTGCCTCTTCAACCTTCCCCAGTAAGGATCATACCAAGGCCAGAGAATCCAACTCAAATGAACTTGGTAAATGGAGTCAGTGGGTATACTTTCCCGCAAGGCGGTCTAGCCGAAGGTAATGCAGCCAGCCCAAATGTCCAGAATGTACATCCGGTACCGAATATACCCAATCCCGAACCAATGAGGCCTCCTGGAGTTCCAGTATATCCACATGGCATCGGGAATCAACCTATAGACCAGCGCCACCTGTTAACTTCAATGCAGAGAATCAAGGATCGATAGACCCATACCAGTTGATCCTAGGGGGCAAGAGGCATGGGTTGGCCAGCAGAATGTGAGACCATGGAATCCCGATCGGGTAGCTGAGATCGTGCTCCAGCAGTTGGGAGTAGACAGAGGTGTTCCAAGGCCAGTGTATAGGAAACCACACCCAGATGGGTGGATAATATCCCATATCCAAGAGGATTTAAAACACCTGATTTTGCTGTCTTCACTGGAGAAGAAGACCAATCAACCGTGGAGCACGTAGGACGATTTTTAGCGCAGTGCGGAGAAGCAGGGACAAACGAGTATTTGAGGCTCAAGCTGTTTCCCCTGTCGCTGTCCAAGACAGCGTTCACCTGGTACACCAATCTACCAGCGAATTCAATCCAGACATGGGCTGAGATGGAGAGGCAATTTCATTCTCAGTTTTATCGGTCAGTGCCCGAAGTGTCGGTAGCCGATCTTGCGAGAATGCATCAGTATAGCGGCGAAACCGCGGACCAGTTCATCGCTCGGTTCAAGAAGTCAAGAAACCGATGCTTGACATCCCTCACTGAGAAAGAATTTACCGATCTTGCGTTTAATGGGTTGAAGTTTAACCTTCGGGAGCGTTTTGAAGGACAGACATTTGATGACCTCTTCCAACTAACAACCAGAGTCTCAAAGTATGAGCACCTATTGAAAGAGAAAGATAGGAGACCTATGAAAGAGAATAAGCAGGCTCTAGTTGGGGCAGGTAATCCCGAAATGGAGGACCTGACAGAAGAGGAAGGGGAAAGGGAGATAGCAGTGGCTACGATGGTATTGGACAAACCATACGTGTGCCCAGCTCTTAAGCCGGCAAAGCTGAAAGAGTTTGCAAAGGCAAGAGAGTCAAATAGTTACTCGTTTGACATATACAAGTTGGATGAAATATTCGACTTGTTGCTGAAAGATGGGATGATAAAGTTGGCCGAAGGACAGAGTATCCCATCCAAGGAAGAATTGGCAGAAAAGAGGTATTGTAAGTGGCACCATTCAACTAGTCACAACACAGCAAATTGCATCGTTTTCAGAAAAACGATACAAGAAGCGATTCGGCAGGGCAAAATTAAATTTGCCGAAGACAAAGGGAAAGCACCAATGGAGGTTGATGCAGACCCTTTTCCTAAGATGACGGGAATGGTGAATATTCACACCCCGTCGGGTTATCAAACCGAAGGTGTATGCTCTCATTGTCACCAGGACCTGAATCATCAAGACCAACAGTGGTCGGAATATCGGTTTGTTCGAGGGGCTAGAGGAAGATACCGATCAGGCTCTTTCATTCGGGGAAGCATTAGACCCCGAGGAGGTTTTGGAAATGGCTCCACAAGTCATCTAGTCCGCGGAACAAGAGGAAGATACCGATCAGGCTCTTTCATTCGGGGAAGCATTAGACCCCGAGGAGGTTTTGACAATGACTCCACGAGTCATTTGAGCTACGGAACTAGGAGAGAATACCGATATGGGTCTTATTCCCGAAAGGAAGGCGAGGAATGGAGGATGCCTGGAGCAACGATACCAGAAGAGCCTATCCAAACACAAAATTCCTCCCGAGACATGAAAAGGAAACACGAGTAAGTAAAGTCAAATCCGAGATTGTGGTTCCCAACATTCCTTCCCAAGAACATGAAAAGGACGGGCAATGCAAGCAGTTAAAATTAGAAGATTGGCGTGAGTTGGCACGCTGCGAACGCCAGAGAGAGCATTACAATCGGCAAGTTCGGAAGTCAGAGGAAGGTCAAGTCGAGCCCCGAATTGATGAAGTTGACAAGACCGTAAGCAAACCGGTCAAAAAGAAAAGTTTATGGCAACGATACAAAGAAGGAGACCCGGAGGTAGGACTTCTTGGGAGCCGAGTGGCAAATATGATTATGTTGTGTCTTATAGCAAGCCAGAATACCTCACACGACCGTCATTGCCCGTTGAGCCATCTGGTTGGGGAGATGAGTTTGATGACCAACCACTTCCCATTCCGGAGAAAGTTGAGAGGAGAGTAATCCCGAAATATCGCAGAACAAGAAAATTCACGCGAGTCAGAGTAGTAATCAAGGAGGTGAGAGCACCAAAGCTCCAAGTAAGTCAGCCAAGAAAAAGAGTCTTTGGCAGCGGTATCAGGAAGGAGACCCAGAGGTAGGTCTTCTTGGGGAACCCAGTGGGAAGTTTGAATACGTCGTATATTATGGAAAGCCAGATTACCTCAAACAACCACAATTACCAGTTGTGTCGACTGGTTGGGGGAAGAGTTTGATGATCCGCCACCTAGATCTCCACCACGGGAAGTTGAGGAAAGCAAGATTTCCAAAGCCGAACATGATGTTCCTGAACGAAGAAATGATGATTCATCATCACTGCAGGTAGCTCTGCCTAAAAGTGAAAGGAGAAAGACTTACAAAATTCCGCATGATCTTCCCGAAGGGAAGTGGAGAGAAGCAAAGCCGCCTGGCCAAGCATCATACCGAACTCTCAAGAGGAAGAATCAAAGGCAGAAAAGCAAGCAGAGATATTTCGAACAAGCTTGGAGAGGCAGGACAACCCCGAATCACGAAGGAAGAAACTGGGTATGGAGGCGAAATGTTGCCGAAGCCAAGAAAGAAGAAGTAGAGGAGGTTCTTGCTCCGAGTCAGCAAAAAGAAAGTCCAAGACAAGAACTGATCAAGGGAGAGAAAGTTCGGGAAGAACGACCAACCATAGATTTTGGACAGTTCACGGTAGAATTGGCCAGGAAACATGAATGTGGATTCAGTCAAAGTCGCATGAAGCCTGAAGACAACGAGGCTAATCGACTTCGGAAAGGGAAGTCCAAGATGCCAAAAGAGCGTGACCATCCAGGAAGAATCGGGATGGTGAATGCGAAGCTCCCACCTGAATTCGGGATAAGCTTAACGGTGGAAGAAGAGTCGGGACACATCTCTGAGAGGGAGATAGCTATGGCAGAGTTTCACTTTTCTGAGGATGAAGTAATGGAGTTTGAGAAAGTCCCAACTGAAAGAGCCAAGCATCTAAAGTCATTACTTATATCCGGTAAAGTGGATGGAAGGCCCGTAAGTAAGATATTTGTGGATGCTGGGGCTACTTTGAATTTAATGTCGTATGGATATTTTAGGAAGTTGGGTAAGAAAGATGATGAGATCACACCGTCAAATGTACAATTATCCGATTTTCTGGGAGAAGTGACAAGTGTGAAAGGAGCTGTTGTGGTAAATCTTACCATCGGGTCCAAAACGTCAAGGACTACTTTCTTTGTGATCGAGTCAGATGGCGCATACAATTTGTTGCTGGGAAGAGATTGGATTCATGCCAATCAATGTGTGCCGTCTACATTACACCAGATGTTGGCGTTTTGGAACGGAGAGAAAGTAGAGTATGTCAAGGCAGACGGGAAAGTCATCCCGATAGGATGGACAGAGATCCATCCAGAAGACGAAGACTATCTGAATGGAAACCGAGTTTTGGAGATTCCCGAGACCGACTCACGGTCTTATGCATTTTGCCGCTTCGGTAAGGGGAGAAACGAATGGATCCCTAAGTCAAGCTTGGCATCTCAAGACCTGAAAGATCTTTATGGAAGTCGATACATCGTTACGAGGAACTGAAAAAAGGTATTTGGCGTACTTGGCGGAAGTGGCCGAGCAAGATCAGAAGGCATCAGACTGTATCGAGGAGTGGGAAGATTCACCGATTAAGGAAGAAATCAAGTCCATAGAAACGGAAGATCCTCTGGTTGAGATAAATATCGGGAAGGGTGAGCATTACCAACCCATATTTATAAGTGCGCTTCTGCCAGGGGGCATGAGAGATGACTTAGTAGAGCTGCTTACCAGGTACAAGGATTGCTTTGCTTGGGATTACCATGAAATGCCAGGGCTGTCAAGAGAAATTGTTGAGCACAGGTTACCAATTAAAAAAGGATTCCGCCCACACAAACAGCAAGCAAGGAGGTTTGCCCCAGATGTGATCGACAAAATTAAAGAAGAAATCGAAAAATTGCTGAGGGCAGGATTCATAGAGACGGCCAGGTATGTGGAATGGATTTCTAATATAGTCCCAGTGAAGAAGAAAAATGGAAAATTGCGGGTGTGTATTGATTTTCGGAATCTTAATGCTGCTACTCCGAAAGACGAGTACCACATGCCCGTCGCAGATATGTTGGTCGACTCAGCATCAGGAAACGAGATGTTGTCACTAATGGATGGACACTCGGGATACAATCAGATATTCATTGCTCGGGAAGATGTCCCGAAAACAGCGTTTAGGTGTCCAGGAGCCATTGGGACCTTCCAATGGGTTGTCATGCCATTCGGATTGAAGAATGCAGGAGCAACGTATCAACGGGCAATGAACTTTATCTTCCATGACATGATCGGGAAGTTTATGGAAGTTTACATTGATGATATTGTTGTGAAATCAGCTCGGGATGAACATCTGGACTACTTAGAACAGGCTTTCATCCGAATGAGGAAATATAAGCTGAAGATGAACCCGCTCAAATGTGCCTTCGGTGTACGAGCTGGGAATTTCTTGGGATTTCTTGTTAACCAGAGAGGAATTGAAGTAGACAGACACAAAGTGAAGGCTATCATGGAACTAAAACCTCCCGAGTCGAAGAAGCAGCTCCAAATGATATTGGGAAAAATTAATTTCTTACGTCGGTTCATTGCTAATTTATCTGGGAAGATTGAACCGATGTCACAGCTCTTAAGACTCAAAGACAAAGACATGTTTGTTTGGGGAGAAGCAACAGGCGGCTTTTGATGCTATCAAAAACTACTTAGTGAAGCCCCCTGTCCTAGCGTCACCGAAGGCTGGTAAGCTGGTGAAATTGTATATATCAGCTGCCGATAATACTATCGGGAGCATGTTGGCACAAGAAAATGATGAAGGAAAAGAGCAAGCGGTATATTATTTGAGCAGAACATTAACTGATGTTGAAAAACGTTATACCGCATTAGAAAAATTGTGTTTGTCTTTACATTTTGCATCTGTAAAATTAAGACATTATATGTTGCCAACTACTGTGCACGTGCTTGCCAAGACAGACGTGATAAAATATATGTTGTCTCGACCCATCATAAAAGGTCGGGTAGCCAAGTGGGCATTCATTCTGTCCGAGTTTGATTTGGTATACGTACCATTAAAAGCAATGAAAGGGCAAGCCGTAGCTGACTTCCTCACCGAATACCCATGTCTGCAAATGGAAGAGAGTGAACAGAATGAACAAAGTCTTGCTCGCGTTGTACCATGGACTATGTACTTCGATGGATCGCGTGCTAATCATACTTCGGGGGCTGGTGTAGTCATAATGTCTCCTGACGGGAAATGCACCAGGTGCGTATGCAAGCTGGATTTTGAGTGTTCAAATAATCAAGCCGAATACGAAGCGCTAGTAATCGGGTTGGGAATTTTAATTGATTTGAATGCTCAGTTTGTTAAAATAGTTGGTGATTCCCAACTAGTGATCAAGCAGCTAGATGGAGAATATCAATGCTTGAATGAAAATTTGGTGGGCTATTATTATTTGGCTAAGAAACAACTGAGCCAATTCAAAGATTATGACGTAGTTCACGTCAAAAGGAAAATGAATCAAGAAGCCAATGAGTTAGCACAGATGGCTTCGGGATATAAAATATCAAAAGAACTAGCAGACATGGTCTCAAACATTGTGCTATCGGTACCTTCCATTGAACAAAGAAAGATACCGATAGCCATGAATGAAGAGGTTCCAAAAGAAGATTGGAGAAAACCCTTGATGGAATATCTTAAGGAGCCTAACTCAAGAGATCAAAAGTTGAGAAGGCAAGCTCAGAGATACGTAACAATAGAAGAAGAGCTATACTACAAATCTTCCGATGGTTTATTGTTGCGTTGCTTGAATGAAGATGATGCCAAATTGGTTATGGCAGAAGTGCATGAAGGGATATGCGGAGCGCATCAAGCTGGCATAAAAATGAGATGGTTATTGAAAAGACATGGGTATCATTGGCCTTCAATGATGCAAGACTGTGTTGATTACGCTAAAGCCTGCAATTCTTGTCAAAAACATGGACCATTGCAACATGCACCAGCTGCAGAACTCAACCCGATCGTAAAGCCGTGGCCATTTAGAGGATGGGCAATGGACATAATCGGTAAGATTTATCCACCATCTTCCAATAAACATAGTTTTATATTGCTTGCTACAGATTATTTCACGAAATGGGTTGAAGCGATTCCATACAAGAATGTAAGTCAGGGTACAGTAATCAAGTTCATTGAAGAAAACATTATTCACCGATTTGGGTTGCCTGAGACTATCACAGCGGATCAAGGTACGGTGTTTACCGGAAGAGAAGTGATGAATTTCACTAAGTCAAGAGGCATTAAGATGCTACATTCAACGCCATATTATCCGCAGGCTAATGGACAAGCCGAAGCTACAAATAAAATAGTTGTGGGTTTGATCAAGAGACATTTAGAGGAAAACCCAAGGAAATGGGATTCATTGTTGTCAACAGTGTTGTGGGCTTACCGAACCTCTAGGAGATCAAGTACAGGTGTTAGTCCATATATGCTCACTTATGGACAAGAAGCCGTACTACCGATGGAAATCACAGTGGAGTCTTTAAGGGTTCAACTTCAAAGCGAGGTACTTCCCGAAGATTATCGTGATTGGATGCATATTAATCTTGATGACTTAGACGAAGTTCGAGCAATGGCCTTAGACAGATTGCTGGCGCAGAAAAGAAGAGTAGCCCGAGCTTATAATAAAAGAGTAAAAGAGAAGCGGTTCTCCGTTGGTGATTTGGTATGGAAGACTATTTTACCAGTTAATCAACAAGATCCAGCGTTCGGCAAATGGGCACCGAATTGGGAAGGACCATATTTGGTTACCGAAGTGATGAGCGGGAATGCATACAGATTGATGGATATTGATGGAAAAGAGCTTCTTCGGTCAATCAATGGAAAATATCTAAAGAAATATCATCCTTCGATTTGGGAGATGCAGCAATAACATGAGTGCAATTACATGAAACGGAAATACGCTCCAATCTTAGCCACTAGGACTTTCAAGTCCGTTTCTAAGGCATGAAGGTCAGCTAGGAGATGGGCATGGTAACACAGATCATGTTGAAGCTGAGCGAGTTGAACTTCCAAATCAGCCAAACGATGCGTTTTGGTCTGGATTATTTCGGCAAGATCGTTCATTTCATGAATCATGTCCTCGTACAAGTCAAACGTGTGATCAGCCAAACGCTCAGCTTGTGCCAATGCATCTCTTAACATTGGAAAATCTCCATGTTCAAGGATGAGCTCTGAAAAGAAATCACGGATGTTGGCAGCAGCATCTACGTCCGAGTGGAGTTGAGAACTAATTCGGTCAGCTCTATGATGCTCCTTTCTCAAGTTGGATAACTGCATTGATTCGTCAAAGATGCGAATTCCAATGATACTAGATTCCTGAACAATGGGATCGAGGTCATGGATTTTCTCAATGGTCAGACGAGAAGTGTACAAGCTGGAAGGAAAAAGAGAGAATAATTCCCATGTCAAATCAAGGAAATATGGGTCAGCAAATAAGAAAAGTTTGGCCCGAAGCATATTTGACAGATTATTCACTTCTTCTTCTAATTCGGGAATCCTGAATAGCCCCATATAACCGTGAGAAAGGAGTTCATGAAGGCGTTTCCAGACAACGTAATCATCGTTAGGAGAATGGCTGACAGAAGATTGACCTGAAAAAATCAGACTGTGATTGTTGGGATTTACGAACATGAATTGTTAAGCATAGAAGAGATAGATGAAGGATCGTTGTTGAATGTTACCTCCATGGCCAGAATGGCAACCGTTGGAAGACATGGTGGAATAAAGATTGAAGCCAATGAGCAGGTTAAAGCATCTTGGAAAGGGGATGATCAAGTGGTATATATATAGACAAGACGATGCAGCGGTTACCAGGACGTGGGGAGCGTCTTTAGCAAAAGATTGAAACAGCAAAGGAACGTGAGATCGTGAGAAAAGTGTTCAGTTATCAACAGGACAAGTTTCCCGAATTCAAGTTATCCAAGACTTAAGTTGAGGAGACTTCGGGAAGAAATTTCAGTTCGGTATCAAATATACGTGAGGTCATCCTTCAGAAATCAAGTTATTGGATTTAGTTAGTTGGAAAGAGCTCTCAGTGTACATGTCATACCAAACGCGCGAGAAAGCAAGTTTGAATCAAAGCGGCAAGTTTACTTATTAAGGTCAAGTTGTTTTCCCGAATCTGAGTTACAGAGGAATATAAGTTAAAATACTCCAGAAAGGCGTTCTGAGTCATCACATTGTCGCATTCCCGATCCGAAATGCTGCAAGGATGTTCAAGCCAAACAGTTTTTCGGGAAGAAACCAGTTTCGTGTGGGATAATCGCCCCAATTCCATTGCTACACGGATAAATTGAGAGTTTTCGGGAGAAGATGTTAACTCTTTATGTTGTGGTCTTCCCGAATTCGGATTGTTAAGAGATAACTTAGACCTTTCGGAAAAGAGTTGTGACTCTTTTTGTTATTCGCTCAACATTTGCTCGTTGAAGAAGTTATGGCAAACAGAGTTAAGTGCATCAGAAATTGCTTTCCCGAAACAAGATAATCGAAGAGAATATCAGAGGAATGAGATTGGAAATGCAGAAACATGAATATTAAGATTGCCATTTAGCCTTGGCCAACAGTTGCCTGGCTTTCTCTACAAAATTCCGCAGTTGAAATTCAAGATTAAAGTTTTGCTCCACCATCTCCTTCCTCCGCTGCTCTGCAACCAGATTCTTACGCTTGCTAGAGTCATATTCTTTTGCCAGCTGTGTGTATTTGTTGAAGTCTCGACGGCAAGAAACGCAGAGCTCTTCCCGTTTAGCTTCCTGAAGAAGAAGCTCGTTATCAACTACTTTGAGTGCTGCTTCGAGATCTGCTTTCTTCTTTTTGAGATCCTCAATTTCTTGTTCCACAGCAGTGTAGGTGGTGAAAGATAGAAGTGTATCATCCAGCTGTTCGTGCAGTTCATCTTCAGCAGCTAATTGTGGTTGTTCCATGGAAAGAAAGTAAGGTAGAGTGTGCATATTGACCCTCACAGTGTCTACCGCCTCGACGAAACCAAGTTGAAAATCGTTGCAGATGCCTTGAAGCTCGGTCGAAGGCATATAAGAGGGATTTCCCGAGAAGATCTCCTGAGAAAGAACTCTAGCCCGATGTTCTCTCTTGGAGTCCACAATTAACTTCCCATAGCCAGGTTCCAAAAGATCTAAAAATTCTTGCCATTTAGCTTTGACAACCTGAGAAGGGATTGGAGAGGATGCTGACAAAAGATCCTTCAACTGATCTGGAGTAGTCTCTCCCGATTTGATTTGTTGAATCTTTCTGAAAGCATCCTTCTCTTCTTCAGACAATAGGGGAATCTTCTTTGCCGATGGAGCAGCGACTGTTGAAGATGACGGTATGTGGGATTCTCTGGGGGATGATATAGGCTGCGTCAGAGAAGGAGGAGTGCTCGTGGGGATTACAATCTCAATAGGAAAGATTGGAGCTTTTGATGAGCGAAGTCCTGCAATTCAAGAAAACTAATTAGCCACCAATTAAATTGTGGTAAGAATAGTAGGGTGAGAAAATCCATATACCAGAAGTGCGAGCAGAGACGCCTTCAGAAGCGGAGGTTAAACCACTGACTTGATGAGTTTCTCGAACAGCTTCAAATAGATGAAAGAGAGAGAAACCACTATAGTCAAAATTTAAACAAGTAATGTGAGCCGAAATAATTCGGCAACAAAATGAATCGGTTAATTACCAGACTAAGAACATACCGATTGGAAGCGATTCCTCAGGCAGAGCAGGTTCCTCAAGAGGAGTAGACTCTTCAGGGTTGTATCCTGGAAGTGTAATGGCGAGTCTCTCTGGTGCTGTGTTGCCGTCGGTGGGGAATCGGGATGAGTGACTTCAGGCGCCACAGGATCAAGCTCGATCAAAGGCGGATGAGCAGGGGTCGTAGCTGTAAAGACCGGAATCTCAACAGTAGGCTCGGAAGGAGAAGAAGCAGGCGTTTTCTTCGAAGGACCTGACAGTTAAAAGATTAGAATCAGGGATTGGTTCCGTTGCAGCCACAGTATAAGTATAAAAGAAGATATGATCACTCACCTTTGCTTGATCTTGGCTTCTTCAATGATCGGAGTGGCGCGTCGGGAAGCGAACTCTGGGATGAGGCTGTCAAAGAAGCCGGCTCCGAAATACGGATACCTGTTCCCGTTGAAGTTGCTGTTTCTTGAGAGCTGGGGATTTTGGTGAAGCCGTTCGTTTTCTTTTGCCGTCTGCAAGTACACATATTAATATGGAATAAAGGTAAGCCTATAACCTATACAAAAAAGGAGGAGTTCACTTAACCTTTCTTAGATTCTCCCGAAGGAGCTGGGAGCGCTTTCGGTATTACATCTGCCTTGGAAGCCGGATCTACCATTTGTAGTTCTCGGTCCAGAAATGATTCCAGATTTTGACTCTCGGAAAAATGCGAGAATGGTAATCTTTCCACCAGAACAAGAATTCAGGAGTAGAATAGGCAGGTTTTGGCTCATATGCCGACACAGAAAGCCTTCGGTATATCCTCCGGATAACAATTTTCAGTTCGGTGAAGGCTAAAGTGTCTGAGACTTTACAAGTAACTTTTTCAGGCAGAGAGGGAAAAGAAAAAGTATAAAGTGCTGGAACAGGAAGCCCTTGTGTGAGCCCAAATTGCCGAGCGCAATATTGGGGAGAGTAAACTTCAAAGCCAGAAATGAGCCTGCCTTTGAATGAGACTTTGAGAGGGAGGTCAATGGAAGTCAGCATGACCTGCCAGTACTCACTACGATTATTGGAAAACCAGGGAGATGCCGACGGAATTCGGGAGCAAGAAAAGGAGAAAAATCAAAAGTATCTACGTCCAAGGAGTAGAGTTGAGTAACGAAATACCGAAAATAAGAAGAAAATTCGGTACTAAGAGGGTTAAGTTCCTGACTCAGGGCTTGACAGGGGAAAGTGTTGGTATAGAAATAGAAGAGGGCTGACCGAATTGGGAGTCGGAAAACCAAGAAGGAAAATAAAAGGCAGCCCAGACTTGCAAAATCCAGAGAGGGCCACCAAAAACCCCTAAGACACCAACAGAAGTAACAGAGGCAGCATGGGCTAATCCCCTGTACAGGAGAGCAAGAGCAGTCTTACCGAGAGCAAGCTTGGTCCCTGCGGCAAGAGCACTGGCTATGTACAAAAAGTCCTTAGAGACCCTAATAACAGGGTGACAGAAAAGGAATTTACACAACCAATATAGCAGAAAGGCGGTATGTTCCTCATCGGTGACTTCCCCCTCTTTTTAAAGTATTTATTTAGAAAGGTCCCATAGGACAAGTCAGAATCAAAAGTTGACGAAAACTGGGACTGGTGTTCACCGAAACGGTGGCCACATCTGCCCCTAGAGGACTAAGACCAGTGATGCAGACCAAATCCAAAAGGGTAACAGACATGGGAGCGAAAGGGAAAAAGAAACAATTAGTCGAAGAAGACCAAAAACTAGAAAGGGCACCAATCAGTTCAAAATTTAGACGGTAATCGAAGCAGGAAAGGCGAAGAGCATCATGGATTTGAAGCTCATCCCAGAGTTGAGCCTTAGAGGCATGAAGGCGGGAATACCACTGGTAAAAAGATTGGTCAAATGGAAAAAAGCCCTAAGTCGAGAGGGTTGAGATGTCCAGTGGTGAGACTGAACCGGTGTGTGATGAATGGGAAGGATTTCGGTTCCATGGCGAGGAAAAACTTCAGAATAGACCTTTGAAACTAAAAATGATTATAAATAGCAGGGACCCAAACGAAAGAATCAGTACCGTCATTGTTCAGAAGGGAGAAGTAGTGGCGACCGTCCAAATCAGCTGACTCCACAAACTCGAAGAAGCGTTCAAGGGCCTCTGCAGAAGAAAAAGAGAAACTTGGGACGCCATTGTTGGAAGGAGCAAGGATTAAGGCTAGGGTTTGGAGAGAACTTTTCGAGGAAGAAGAAAACCAGACGAGAGCGCGAAGGCAAAGGTAATGAGAAGAGGACAAAAATTTGATTGTGTGGGGACAAATGACTTTATAGCTGATGTGGAAAGGTCGAAAAGGTAAGTTTGGAAACGACACAAGTGGCGTCGTTTAATACAAAAAGAGGTTGAATTTTGGGAACGATTCAGAAAGTACCGTATGAATAGAAAAAGACACCGCTCGAGAAGGGAAGGTGTTCTGTAAGTGTCAAAATTTAAAAGAATTAAACCTTTTTTAATTCTTTTAAAATGGGGCATATGTTGATACCGTTAATACTGACACATTGCAGTTTGAGTCGGTATCCTGGAAATGACACGTCGAAAAAGGAATCATTGGTAGATCCCGAACTATGGCAAGGAGAAAAACTTCATATTGAATAATAAAGTAGTGTTTGGCCATTCGGGATATGTGTTCCATTCGGAACATAATGTGCCATTCGGGATGTGCGTTCCATTCGGGATGTGTGTGTCATTCGGGATGTGTGTGCCATCCGGAATAGGTT
>JAGVVM010000084.1:0-50290 GCA_019149425.1 Psidium friedrichsthalianum
CTCAAATTACTTAATTTAGAAATTTTACCTGCCATCTGAATAACTCTTTTCCCTTCGGCATCTTTGAAGTATTTATTGTAATTGCTGACAATATGTCGAATGTAAAATCTATGATGGCCATGTGGAGGATGCCACCCATCTGTCTCTATTGCTCTTTGAATCCCGATATGTCTGTCCGATATTATGCAAATATCGTCTCGGCCATTAGTGACATATATCCTCAGCAGATCCATAAACCAAGACCAATCATCAACAGTCTCCCGATCGACCACTGCAAATGCCAATGGAAATATATGATTATTCCCATCAAATGAGGCTGTACATAGGAGCGTTCCTCGATATTTGCCGTATAAAAAAGTTCCATCAACGAAAATCACGGGACGACAGCTTTTGAAGCCTTCAATCGTCTGTTTGTAAGTCCAGAACATTCGGTTGAAAATCTTGCAACTCTGATCTTGGCCCATGGAATCCTCGATCACGAAATGAAAACCTGGATTCACTAGTTTCGTCATATTCATGTACTTTCTCAACTCACCGTACGAGTCATCCCATCCTCCAAAAGTTTTGGTAATCGCCATTTGTTTCGCTAACCAAATTTTACGATAACTAGGTTGGAAGCCCACTTTATCTTTAACCATCGCCATTAGTGGCTTGATTTTTATATCTGGTTGGGCGGCAACCATTGCTTCTACCTGGCTGGAGAGGTATTTCTGATCAAGTTGCCGATGATCTGTTGACATTTGCGGATTACGACATGTATGTGGCCCACTGTATTTAGTTATTTTCCAAAACAGGTCACTCGCTTTATTCAATGCACGGAGCCTCCAATGACACGGTTCGTTGGGATTACCGTATTTGATAACATATTTTCTTTTCTTTGTCTCTTCACTGCGAAAGTGATGATTTCTCAACAGAGAATATTCTTTCGCAGCCAACTGCACTGCATCTCGTGATGGAAATAACATTCCAACACGAAATTCATTGGCTGGATCAAACAACATATGACTCGGCTTGGTTCTTGTATCCACTTGCATCATATCATAGTCAATCTCTGAATAGGGCGGTGGATATACCAACGGCAATATGGGATTACTACAATCGCTGTTGTAGTAAGTATCCATATCGCGACTTTCGTCATTTTCTTCATCGCCATCGTCACTACCCAACCATGAATCATCTTCTTCATCACTATCATCATCTTCGTCGTCATCATTATCCACAGCAGTATCATCGTGATGCACATCTTGATTATCGATATTTGGCTCATCTTCACCAACATTGGAACCTTGCCCAATTGAATCATTTATCGGATGTTGTTCATCTACAGTAGCATAAAACTGAAGAAACCCCATATAACCATTCGAATGTGCAAACTGTTGGATTCTCTGAACGATTATATCATTATCCACATTCACAATGTTAAACATAGCACATTGTCCAGTTGAGACAACCGGTTGTCTAAACATCAGACTGGCAATAAACTGATTCTCTGTTACATTCAACTCGTGCTCAATCGTATCACGTAACTCATCAAATGTCGATATATTTCCAAACTCAAACATAGCACATTGTCCACCTTCGTAATCATATCCAAATTGATTTCGTACTATTGTACCTCCCCATTGTATAGTCGCAAAAGATGTAGACATTCTGCTAAACAAATAATTTACAAATTATTTTACATGTAAAATTTTATAATTTTTTTTCTTTACACATTAAGAAATGAAAATTTTAACTATCAATATAATAAATGAAATAAATATGGTCAACAAAAATATTTACGAATTTAGAAATGAATGAAGGAACATAATAATCAACAATCAATTAATTGACGAAATTCTAATTTTTCAGATTTTCAAAATTTTCTTTGTGGAATGTTTCCTATTTTTTTAGACAATTTTATGATTTGGATCATCATTCTTAATTTTCTTAATTTTTATTTTTTTGTGATTTCATATTTTTTATTTTTTGATTATTTTTTAAAATTTTTCAGGCTGGATCAACTAGATTAAATAACGACGTCGCTTCCATTTTTCATATTATCTATTATTATTATTTTTTCTTTTACAATATAATTTTTCCTTTTATTTTTTCTCTTTAGACGGTTATTAATTTTCCAGATCGGGCCGGTTCGACCCAACTCACAAACTCGAAGAGCCGGCCCAAACCCACATGAGTTTGAACTAAAACTTTCACAATAGAGTTTGAACTAAAACTTAGTTTTGTGCATTTTTTTAAATTAGGATTATTTTTATTTTCATTTTCCCTAATTTTTTCTATTATATAGAAACTTCTTATTATTACAAACAGATCGTATTAATATATATATATTCTAATAATCATATTTAATTAACCCTATAAAATTTAAAATATATGAAAAAAATACGAATTAATACGCATAAAATTTTTCCTCAGACATGTCTCGACATGCAAAATTAAGATATTTTAGGAATAAATCGACAAAATTTTTTGAATATTTTTATTTTTTACATTATTTTTTCCCAATTTCTTTTTCAATTTTTCTATTCTTTGGTATAACTTTTATTATTATAAATAATTTATATGGTCAAGGATTGTCCACGTTCGTTGCATTAGGCAACAAATTACAACGACTCATATTTAACCGAAGATCAAATCTATATTGTCCGATCTAATTACCAGCTCTTACAGTACTAACGTTTTCCCATAAATTTTTTCGTTAAACATGTACATTCAGTTATTATTTCAATATCTTGAAAATTAAATCCAATTAACCCTCCAAATTTCAAAAATCATGATAAAATACGGGCTTAATACGCACAAAATCTTTCGTGACGCATACATCGGCATGCAAAACAGAGATATAAATAGCACAAAAATAATATATTTTTTAGTGCAAAATAGATATATATGTAGACCAAAAAATAAGATATTTTTCGGACTAAACAACATGTACACATCACAATATAACGGTGAAACAGTATATGCACGGTACTAAAATATATCATGTTTTAACAAGAATATAGGCATTACCTTAACACAAATATCGTGCGTGTGTCGAGATTCTTGAAGTTGATACTTCCACTCTTCTATTTTCTCTGTCGTATAAAAAAAATTAAACATTACATGCAACGAAACAAAAAACGCAAATGCCAAAAGAAAACATACCATAAAATTAAATCTTACCTGATTCGATTGCCAGAAAATTTGAAAGGAATAAATGACTGCAAATATGGAGACGCTCGAAATTGACGACTAATTTTCAAATCCTTTTTTTTTCTATCGCTTTTCTCTCGATTCTTTCTCAGCTTTCTCTCTATTTGCTCTCTATTCTCTCTCTTTGTCTTCGTAAAATGGCCAAAGAGTTTCTCTCCCTCTCCGACTTTAATAGAACTGAAGGATTCACAAGTCTCATTTGCTTTTGAACCTTCACGTGAAGTTTCTGAATCTATATTCTGAAACTTCACGTGAAGTTTCAGAAATTTACTTCTGAAAAGAGAGGCTTCGCGTGAACTTTCCGAACCAGATTCTATAATTCAGCTAAAAATAAGGGAAAAAGGTACATCGAAAAGAGTGTGCGAGATGAGAAAGGGGGGCCGGCTGTTGGATTGTTTTGAGACAATAATAAATTATTAGTTTTTTTTTTTTAGCGCCGAAGAAGGGGAAGTCACACGGGGGGGGGGGGGGGGGGGGGCCAGGTGGTTCGGCACTTGGAGTGCCGAACGGACCCCAAATCCGTATTTTTTCGACATAAAACCTAAATTGGTAAAATGGTTCAACTTTAAACCTAATTTCGTAAAAAGCCCTTCATTTTTCCCCTCCTCGACATTTTTCCCATGGTTCTGACCATACTGATGATACAGAGGTAATTGCACAAAGCATCTGGACAAAGTGCTGGAGGAAGCAGCTGTTAATTTTTATCCTCATGTGAAATTTATGAGGGTAAGTCAGTTTTTGACTTATATGCAGTGAACATGTTAGCAAATATGTCTTTTTTGAACTTTTGATGCTTCAATTTTCCTTGGTTGTCATGGCCAGTTTTTGAAAATTGGTCTTTGTGATGAAGAATTAGCTCGATATGCATCTGTATCTTGTGCACACTTTTCAGGTGGAGTGTCCAAAATTTCCTGGGTTCTGTATATCGCGGCAGAAGAAGGAATATCCATTTATTGAGATATTTCATGGTCCTGAACAGGCAAGAGGAATATCCCTTTGTCACATAATTTGTTTTTTTTCATTCTTCTATCTCACATCTACTGCATTATTGCCGCCTCTCTACTCGGGTCTTTAATGCGTTATTTTCTCCTTGTTGGGATGGATTCAAAACCAAGACCACTCAACGAGCACCTTCCTTCTGGAAATTTTCAAAAGCATTGGTGGTCATGTTGGGATTACTCATTCACCCAGAAACTGTTGTATGAAAGAGGACTCGCATATTTCACTATCGACTAAAACTGCTTCTTCATGTCTTGGTCAAGCAGGTTTCTAATCATGGAAGAGTTGCTGATCTTAATACTATGAAGTACTATGTCAAGGTTCTCCCAGTAAGTTTGAAGCTTGTTTGAGGTGTGAAATCAGTGAAGTGATGGGTTGCTTAAGTTGATGTCATGCGTATTGCTGTTATAATTAGATTACAGTTGGGACAACCTTTCGCTTATAGAATATTGGCTTTTCTTCCACTGCATTTTCAGAATAAACTTGAAACCACTCGGAATAAGTGAGCGTCAAACTTGCTCGTAGTTGGGCTAGCGGATGTGGTCTCCAAAATGCTTAGAAACTAGACAGAATCTGGTTGTCATCGTGTCCTCTTTCGCCTTTGCTTTTAGGTTTTCCTGATGATACTTCTCCTATTTTCTTCCCAGTTCAATTACGACGAAAGTGTGTATGGATTCAGAGAATATTTCAAGCGCCATGGAATAAAGCCATCAGATCCTGTTTAAAGTTGGCGACAAGTATGTTTTGCTACTTAGGTAATCAAGGCAAGCCAGTCCTCTTGTAGAAAATGATTAAAGTTTCAGTACATTTCGGGTGCTTCCCTCTGTGTTCTTGACGTAGCCATATCTGAAGCACGATGAATCTATTGATAGATCTTCAAAATCCTCTAGTTATACTGTTTAGCCCCCGTCAACAGGCTATTAGGCTTAGATCTTTAAATGACTTGCGTGAACAGTGGACTTTGGCATTGGATATTATTATCAAGGCGTTATGATAGATGTGTGAGTGAGTTGTATTAAAAAAAATTCCACGTCGAAGAATCGAAATGATGCAAAGCAGTTAATAAATTCATATTGGCCCATAATTTATTAGCTTAAGCTTTTGATTTAATATGGGCTTGATAGGATATATTGATGGGCTCGAACTTGAGCTTCCTCTTTATGATCTCTCCTGGCGAAGGTGTTGGACTTTTGAACGAGAAACAACTTTTTTCCCTCACTCGTGTGTTCTCCCATTTTAGTGGCTGAAGGAACCCGGCTGCAATAATTCTTACCAATTTTGGGATGTCGGATGGAAATTTGTTTCTACTACCATAAGTAGTTAAACAATCCCTGCCAAAGGTTTTAAGAAGATTGTGGGTGGTACGCTGCATTTCTGGTCATTTCACTGCGGCGGTTGCGGTTGACTGGAACTTAAGTCGTGCTGAAGCCCTTAAAGTTTTCGAGAAAATATTAGGTGCTCCTAGAGTACCAGCACATCTCTGTACCACTCCATCAGATGATCGACATGTGTCACATGGAGCCCACATTCAGATTTTTCAGACTCTCTCTTTTCCCCTCACCTTTTCTCTTACTAAATGCCCCCACGGCCAACCTTCTCTCTCTAAATTTCTGCAAAATCTCTCCACTGTTCCTAGGTTCTCTCTCTCTCCTTCTCTCTCTCTCCTTCTCTCTCTCTCGCACGCTCTTGCCCCCCACCCGCCGATGGATAGATCGCGGATCTGACTGTACACAGCGTCGAAGAGCCGCCATGGAGCTCAGGTTTCGGTCCTCCTTTTTCCGCTTCGCCGCGGCGGGGCGCTGCCGCCTTCGTCTCACCTGGCGGCGGACGGCCATCGCGAGGAGGTTCACGATGGTGCACAGGCAGCAGCAGCACAACACTGCGCAGTCCGCTGCAGCCCGCCCTGCCGCCTCAGCCTAGCGAGCCCGTCCCCTAGTAGTCGTCGTCTTCGCCATAGCGCTCGTCGATTCGTTCGCCTCTCCGCTAGCGTTCGGAAGCAGCGGTTGACTCTGGTTTGCGACCGGCCGGTCGTGGGTTCAAGATTTCAAGTACTCGGCCTCAACGCCGCCGCGTCCTCGCCGCTCAAGATCTCGCGGCTCAACCCGCGGCTCCCTCGCTGCCGTGGCAGATTTGGGCGCGAGGCCATTTCAGCCGCGATGAGTGGCGATTTCAGCGGCTCAACTAGCGGCTCCCTCCCTGCCGGCCACAGGCGGTCGCGAGGCACTTCAACCGCGATCCTAATATTTTCTCCATTGCTATCCTCCCCCATAGCTGCTGTCAAACTCCCTGCATATTTCACACGCACGGAACCAGAATTCAAAATAAGATAAACAGGAAAAAAGAAAAGAAAAATAAAGAGGAAAACACAAAAAGCTGGGGGTGTTTAGGGAAAAGAAAAGGTGAAAAAAAGAGAGTCTGAAAAAATGTGAAATGCGGGGCTCATGTGACACGTGTCGATCAGTCGATGAAGTGGTTCAGAGTTGTGTTGGTGCTCTAGGAGCACCTAATATTTTCTCAAAGTTTTCTTATGTCTTTTGGTCCGTAGGCACTGGCTTTAGGGCAAAGCCTACCATTTTGAGCATATTACCATGCTAAAAGAGAAAAAATTCAATAGTTTGCGAGTGCCATGTCATTAGTTGACGTGGCCATCTGTTTATTCACTCTAAGTTCAACTAGAAATTGACACGTATGTACTGAAGAGGACTTAAATAAAAATAAAATAAAAATCTCTATCCACCACTCTCTTCAGCCCACATCGGCGGACTAACCACCCCCCTCTCTGTGTGCGACTTTTTGCCACCCTAACAAGGGCTGGGGGAGGCTACCCTTAGTTGTCAAGGGCCGGCCTTGCCTCTGGCAGGCGAGAGTTGCCTTGCCCAGGGTTGGCGAGAGCCCAGGCGAGGTTGCCGGCTGTAGGTGAGCCCTCGTCAGCATAAAAAATAAAATACATGATGAAAATACCCTTGGTTAGACTTTTCTTTAAAGCAAAGAGGGCCATTTCAGACTCTAATTGAAACAAAATTTACTTTGGGCCCTTATTTGAACGTTTCCCTCAATTATATAAAAATATGACTCGAATTTTGTCACGCACCTATCTAAATAGATTATTATTAATGAGTATATTGATACACTGATTATGCGTATCTGGAAAGTATTCAATGCATTAGATAGTTACGTACTTTTTCCTCTTTATTTAGTCATTTATCGAGCACTGTTGACCACTTTTAACCAAAATTCATTATCACATATGCATTTTTATTTTCTAAATTTCCTCCATAAAGAAGTCATTTCCCTTTGTGAGGGCAGTTAGGTAAGATTATTTGAAAAAAAAAATAAAAAGGCTATAATTTATTTTGCAAATTTAGTTTCGAAAAAAAAATGATCAAGAAATATATTTGCACTCGTTGCCTTTGTGCAATAAGAATAGGGCGTCACAAAATTCTAGAATGCATTCTTAAAAAAGTTTTTCAAATTTCACGACATTTTCGAATGCATGACCGGGGCACAAACCCATCGACGGCTTCATTCATCTCTTAGTGTCGTTTACACAATGCAAATTGTATCCTTCTTGACGTACGGCGTTCGTGTTTTTGTCCCTTTAATTTCCAAATCCCATCATCTGTAATTGAATTCCTCGTGTCGCCGGCGATCAACCTTCTTCGACTTGGGGTCTAATTAGCAATTAGCTGAGAAAGTTATCTAAAAATTCATAAACATATTACATTTTTGATAATATAATCCTAAACATTTTCGGATTTTTATCAATCGAGTCTATCTAGTCAATTTTTGTCAAAAAATCACTGACGAGGACATTGATCATCCTTTTATTTGTCAACTAAGTTCATCCAGCTAATTAAGAATATAAAAAGTTTAAGACTGAATGGACATCATAAAAGGTTTAGGACTGAATTAGCACAAATGTAAAAGATTTAGGATTGAATTGAAATCAGTAAAAGATTTAGGACTAAATCGACACCAATGCAATAAGTTTAAAACTTTTTCGACACTTTTTTTGATTTTTCAGGCATAATCTTCTTAGGTAATGATAAACGTTTCCCTTTTCCTCCTGGTCGGATCTCTTCTGACCCGGCCCGGTCTCTTTGTTTGGGCCAACATGTCAATGTTTGCATGCAAATTTGCAAAAGGCCCAGTTAACCCCATTGCCCAACTGACTTCCGCAGTTCATCTTCTTCTGTGAAAATACGTCATACGCCTTTTTAACATAGTTCAAAGAAATTTTTATAATCTTGAAGCAATTCCTGCCAACAACGCCTCGAAGAACAGTCTGATCTGCAAGCAAAATTGGAACTCACGCTCGGTCGGAATCGCTGGAGAGCGTGCATCTGCTGGAAATTACAACGTTTTTCGGGCCACAGGAAAAGGCTATATGTTGCCCCAGAGGAATAACAACAGAGAGGCAACTAGGCACGCCACACTGCTGTATCTGTGGACAACAGGTTTGCACCCGAAGGCTGTGTGCTCGGTCCTGGGGTTGAGACGTTGGTAACATTTTCTTTCGGGCAAGTGTAGCTGCAGCGACTCGGGCGGACGACCCTATATACCCCATTGTAAGTCAGAACGTAAATGTCCTTGCGATTGTCTTCCCCGAAAGAGTAGATGTAGTTCAGAGACGGAAGAGAGCTTCCTTGCACAGAGTCGCACTTTATAGGCGAGTCTTTCGCGCAGCTGAAAGGTATCTGACTCGATGTAAAGTTGCCGCTATTCTCTGGAGTCTCCGTGGCCGCCCAGAGGGCTCCAGCGTATAAGTCCGCGTACAAGTACCTAAAGGATGCGCGACATTTTAGTTAGGTGGTCCTTTCTGCAGTAACTTATAGACCAAGACATGCTATACAGAACATCCACAATGAGTACCAAATAAGACATCCACAATGAGAACCAGATACAGAACATCAAATGCAATTCGACGGGCATCTCTACCAACCTTCCATACATGCACGGATCAGTGGTTGACCGATAAAAGTAGCCGCCAGTAATGGACGCGGATCCTAGCTTGTTATTAACCTGAGAATGATTGTACACCAGCACGGGAAAAATAGTGCTTATCGCCTTTACTGAAGTGTTTCCTCCGGAGGCATAAGGATGGAGACCCTCGTAAACATGCCAGCCATAGTTCCCGCCCTTGGTGATTAGATTGACCTCCTCATATGTATCCTGCAGATTACGATGATCGATTTCAAGATTAGTTCCAGAGACAGTCTTGAAGTGCCTATCAGTCAATTAGCACCCTAACCATATACCAGACAGTTTCTGAAAGAACCCCAGCAAAGAGAAACTTAGTTCAGTTAAGAGGAAGTGCTTAGCACCAAGCCGGAGGCAGAGACATATTACATTGGCTTTGCAAGGGGTCTTTAGCAAGTAACTATGGCATACACCCACAAGCAACCCTTTTCGGTCGAGACGGCTCTTTTTGGACAAAACTGTGAGTGCTAGTTAAAGATGTTGAACGTGAAAATATCTCTAACCTGCCCAACATCTGCACACATAAAATAGGAAGGCCTCGCCGCGTCAAAGCTGCAACGCCACGGATTTCTCATCCCCCAAGTCCAGATCTCAGGCTGCAACTCGTTATCTTCGGTGAAGGGATTATCACGGGGTATAGAGTAGTTTCCCCACAGACCCAGTTTGCTTATTTCATCAACACCTAAAGCACATTACAAGTAGCAATTCAGGCGATAAACCTGAAACTTACAATCCGCAGCTTGGCGCGGTGAAATCATGATGGCATCAAGGTGAGTTTGGAAAAAAATTAGGTTGATTTAGCAACGTATTCAAAAGAAGATGATACTGCAGACGTTGTTACTCACTTGGGATGTTTTCAACATCAAGCCTCATGATCTTCCCGAGCAACGACTTTTTGTTCTGGGAAAAGTTGTAGGGGTCGCCCGAGTTATTAGGCGAGCCACCATCTCCCACCATGAGGTATAAGTACCCATCAGCGGGTCCAAAGAGGATCTGTCCTGCGTGATGAGCAGTAAATGGAAGGCCCATAGTAAAAATCCTTCTCACTTCAATCGGTTTGGCACTCTTTGCCTGGAAAAAACGATGGGAGCTTGATCACGTAACTGTCCCTTAAAGAGCAACAACGTAAAAAGTAAGTCAAGGTTGATGTATGTACCATAGAAGGCTGAGATGCAGAAGCATTAGCAGAATATTCTGCGACAACAATTTGGTATTGGCACGGTTGAGCACCACTATCGGACGGTAGCTTCGAAGGGTCACAATTCACTTCCGAATTACATGAACATCTTCCTGTACAACCGGGCCACTTTGACTTATCGCAATTGAACGAAGCAAACAGCCGGCCATTTGCTGCAAAGTTTGGATGGAATGCGATACTCATCAACCCAAATTGTGTGTCAAAATGAACTTCATCAGTCAGGTCTAAAAAGGGCTTGACTCATCGATCGCCAAAGATCCTCCTGATCCCTGCTCGGGAATTGTAGCGAGCCAAATATGTCCCTTCTGGTCGGAGAAGAAAGCGCGGTTCGACCCATCAGGATGGGCGGCCATATCAAGATAAGACCCACTCCCTATCTTCTCGAGGCACAACCCCTTTGGAGGGCTTGGTGCTTCTGTGCTATTCAGCTTAACAGACTCACCATCGAAACATACGGATTCATCAAGTGATGCTCCACCAAACGCCTTGCAGAAATCTCCTTTGGACTGCCAAAGTGAAGTCAGTTTAGTGAAGCTGGCGTTGACTGGTAGTCCGGCTTGTCCTTGTAAGGAAGGCGCAAAGGGTGAGTTGAATATCGATATGTCTTGGCATGTATCCCATACTCTCGAGCAGAAGTCAGTCGCTGCTTGGTCGGACTGTGATGAATTAGCCGAAACAGTCGAATTGCACAGGATTGGAACTGGCCTAGGCAGGACATCTACCGTAAATAACTCGGCTGAGAAAGGATCACATTTCTGTGAGCCGGATAGAGGGTAAGCGGATGAGACCAAAATTTTATTGAAGATTCACTGACAGCAATAAAAAGCACATCAAATAAATTTCAGAGTGTCATTAGACGAACTTTTCTCATCATGGGCTAAGTGAGTATCATGATGCATGAGGGAAAATCAAGCGTACTCTCTAGATGCGAAACTTCGACTAGGTTATGATCAATGGTTAAGTGAGCATCACGAGAGCTACTGCATTTTCAATCCACTATGCGACCATGAAAACAATCATGTTTCCCAGAAGTTGCTATTCACTTCTCTTGGAAAGCAACGTCCATGTAGAGATGTGCGAATTCGAAGTATGAGTGCAAAATCTCAGCTTCCATTCAACAGCCAACAGGCAATTTTAACAAATCAGGGGAAGCATAGGGCGTACCGCGCAGAGGATCGACTTCAAAATCGACGCACAAGCAGAGGCGGACACGTTCATAGCTTGAAACTGCTTCTGCAGTTGCGTATCTTCAGTGGAGTTGCAACATGTGCTTCCATTGTAAGGGCAGAATGTCAATGGGGTGGCCGGGGTACTTGGTGATCCTATTAGCATCACAGGAAGATATCAACAGGATTCAGACAACTAAGCATCTCTTGCACAAAAGTTCATGGCAAAAGCAAATCACGAACTTGGAAAACGCAAAGGGTATAAGAAAGAAAGGAGAGAGAAACTGAACTCACTTGAATCAGTGCACAGAGGAAGAGAAGCTGTGGGACTCGGAAACATCAGCAGAGAGCTAGAAACCAGAAAGACAAGAGCAAGAAGACAACCCATCATATACCACACAACCTCCGGAAACCCAAGAAAAAGTTGGCTTTTTTCACATCATCCCCTGCACTTTATATACACCCAGCGGAAGATTTGAAAGGGGCACAGCTCCGAAGAAAAGCCAACTTCGGGTGGTTTGAACATTCTGAGCACTCCCCAACTAATCTGATCTTCCTTTATTTCACTCCATTATTGGCCCAATCTCTCTCTCTCTCTCTCTCTCTCTCTCTCTCTACATAGTCTCTTGAAAACAGCATCCAGAACCAGAAGGGGCTTAGATATAAACAATTCTTGCTGTCTCTTTAGCCGGAGCTTCTTCTCTCTCTCTCTCTCTCTCTGAGTCACGATGCACAAGCCATTAGACTTTTTCCTTCGTTCAAATCACTGGACCAAAACAGATCATTAGAGACAGTTGGTGCCGGGGAGACTCCACTGTTGACTTTTACACGAATAAATTTTCGTTTTCTGCCCTTTTCAATCCAAGAATTCAATTGGGGGTAGTTGAGAAGGAACCCTCCCCGCCGGGTTCTCAGGGCCAAGTGGGCATGATAAAATCTTATTTGGCTTCTTGGGTCATGTGTTGTGACCCCAATTCATCGCCTCTCTTCTGTGAGCTCAAACGGTAATTCGCTTTCACAAGCCCAACTTGCCAAATATGTACCCAGGCACAACACTTTGCGTCAAACAGAGGCTGAAAGCCAAGACTTTCCCATGTCATGATGATGACATGATTTCCTTTTCTCACTAAATATGCATAAATTCAAAAAATGAAGAAGAAGCAGAAGAGGAGTCTTGCATATGATTTGATTCTGTTCACTGCGACGGATACGATTCTAAAATATCTCAACCTTTTGTTTATGTTTGTGCCTCTGTTTCACGGGGCCAAAGTGGAGGACAGAGAGAGCAAACAAAGTGAAAATGAAAGTCGTGCCTGTCTGGGAAACTCTTCTAGATAGAACTTTGGAAACGTCGTCACTGCCAGACAATACGTCCGCACGTCTGCCATAAATGGTTAATTAACCCAAGAGTCAAGGTTTGATGTCTCCTATTAACTTAAGCGAGGAAGCACAGCAGAGAGGGTGGCGATTGATAACGACCCAGATGACCATTTCTTCCATTTTCACCCTTTTTGGTTCACAAGAGGACGAAGAAGAGAAAGAGCTGTTCTTCTCGGCCTGTCCTCAGGCGAGGATTAGTCAAGGACGAATTTTCTTCAGATTGGAAAAATACGAAAGAAAAAGATTGGAAAAAAAGGGTTTTCGAAGCTTTGACTTTTGAGACGGAGACGCTTTGTGCATTGCACTCTTCACATTGACTCGTGAAGGTGGAAAGTCACCATTATGTTGTTGTTCTGTTGGCGTCGTGTTTTGGTAACGTTTGGAGCTTTCAAGACCGTAAAGCGACGTTCTTTCTTCCAAGTCTAGTCGGATAAGCGGTGATTTGCAAATTACAAGGTAGGGATGAGCAAGGTCCAGGGTAGAACTAGAATCATTTCAGTTCTAGATTCCCGCAACTTATTGGTCCAGCTCTCGATTCCAAAAAAATTGAAACCGGTACTATGTGCTTCGGTTCTTGGTTCTTGATTAGGAGCCGAATTGGGAACAAAAAAGCACACTAGGAATCGGGGATCTTTTATGTTACATGTTTTGAACTTTTTAATGTTCATAATATTTTCCGTGTTCCTCTTTTCGCTATCAATATAAGTGTATTTTTACTGTGGCATTCACTTTTATTTGCTTAACTAAAAATGAAACAAAAAAAAATGATTGATTTCTGGGTTCATTCATGGAACCCAACATAGAACCCATTGACAGAGTTGGTTTCAGTTTTCAAAGTATACACGACAAGTTTCAAGTTTCAAAAAAAGAAAACCGATCTCAATAGCATAGATTTCAAATTTCAGGTAAAATTCGGATTGATTCTGCAACCGCTCACCTCTATTGCAAGTTAAACGAGAGGCCGCTTTTCCAACTTACAAACAAGTCATTTTTTCTCGCCCGAGCATGGGTTAAGAACGAACCGAGCTCTCGTCCTTTCCCCTTGGTTTTTTGACTTTGGGGGAGTCTTCATGCTCAAGTTCAACTCAACCCGGCATGTGGATCTCGCAAGATACTAAGAAAGATCGTGTAAGAACATAGCTTATGGAGGCTAATATATCTGTGTGGAAGAACCATAAAGTCCACGTTAACCCACCAATGGAAAGGTGACCATGTTCAAGTCAACAAACTGTGATGCCTCTCTTTTTTCTTTTTTTCTTTTTTTCTGTCTTCTATCAGAGTCAACCGAACATATGGGACCATTTGGAAAAACACGAATCCAATGTAATTGCCGTGGCAACTTGCATTCGAATTGAATCGAACTGAGCTCTCCCCTTGGTCGGCTCTTTTTCGTAGTTAATGCGACACCGACGCCCTCTTTGGACTTTTCGTCCCCTCTCCCCCCGGCTTAATCGCAAAGCGTCGTCCCACCGCCAACCACCGTTTTTTTTTTTTTTTTTTCATTTTAATAGGAAAAAGTATAAAAAAAAATCCTAAACCTATTATATTAGTGTTAATTTAATCCTAAATCTTTTATTAGTGTCAATTCGATCATCAATATTTGATGTTGATATCAATTCAATTATAAACCTTTTGCATTTATGTTAATTAAGTCAATTCGGCTAATTTTGGTTGAAAATTTGTCGACATGGATGTCAATTATCCTACATGACATAATTAGCGCTGACGTGGATATTTTTAATATTTTTAAACATTTTTAATGATTGAGAAAAGAAAAGGAAGAAAAAACCAAAACATTTGATTTGAAATACTTAAAGATATTAAAAAATATCCACATCTGCATCAGTCATGCCACATACGACAATCGACATTCACATCAACGAATTTCTGATCTAAATTAAACGAACTGGCTCAATTAACAGAATTTCAAAAAATTTAAAATTAAATTTACACCAATACAATAAATTTAAGACTCTTTTTTGTGCCTGCTTGGACAAAATTAGACGGATTGTCCCACGTGGAGAAGTAGAAGAAGATCGAAAGCCAAGCATGCCTCACGATAAAATATTTGCGCCTGTATGGATTTTGAGTTTGACCTATCAGGTCGTGTGCTTCTTCTCGTTTCGACCGTGAAAAACTCGTTGAAATTTCATGATAAAAAAAAAATTATTTCATAAAAATAATTCACTTCACATCGAGCGCATCAAATCCTTGCAACATGCCAATATACACGCTTGCTTATAAAACATTCCAAATGAAATAAATGAACTACTACGTCTTTTTCTGCTTCTTTTTTTGCTAGAAAAAAGAAAAATGAGAATGGAAACCATAAAACTTTACACTGTCTCCCAAATTACCACAGCATTTTAATCAGTAGCTGATCAGTACCGAACAGACAATGGAAAGATCAGTTGCCTTCAGTTCGAATGAGCAAAATGAGAAGAGAATTCTAATAGGAACAGAATCTGAACTGCATGTCTTACTTCTCTCTGCCACAAAGGGAGCACGATCATCCGGCGACCCAGAAAAAGCTGGCAGTAAAGAAGGACCCACCGATGCAAGTAGCGCTACTTCGATAGCATTCAGGACTGCTGTACGGAAGTTAACAAGTACTTGCGCGAAGCCACATACCCCATAAATTGCCAGTTTTAAAAGTTCTTCCCATGCCTTGGATCTATATTCCGGTCTAATGTTGGAAAACACAAGCTGCTATTGCATTTTTTAACTGTCTAGCGCACCGAGTGCTTTCATGTCCTCCAAGAAAGCCGTGTACGAGTCATCGATGCTCTTTGGAGCAGGGGAAGATGAACTAACAATGTCTGGCTTCGCAATGGTAGCAGTCGCAGGTCGCGGGGCCACTGCTGTCGTTGGGACTGCTGGCTTTGGTTTTGATTTTGGAACCACAGACTCTCGCCTCACCCGAACAGATGCAGGAACCTGTTGCCACATAAATATGCTCAGCTAAACTACCAAGCAATGAATATGACACAGAAGGCCAGAAAGGAAGATGCAATGATAGCAGTGAGCAGAGGAGAATGGACTAACCATGGCTGTAAGTTCTGGCGTGTGCTGAGCAAGTGGCCTTTTAACAACAGTTGGGGCTGCTGACTTCACATATGATGGCTTTGGGGGTACAGGTGGCCTAATAGCAGCGAGATCATCTTCTAGCAGAGTGGGCGGTGGACCGGGTGGAAGTGGGGGCCTCATCATTGGAGGGGCTCCAGGTGGAGGGCCATATGGTGGCCTTGGAAGCAAGGGAACCATCATTCCTGGTGGGACCCCCTGGTTGGGAAGCCCGGCAGCAGATAATGGTGGCCGCATATCTGGTGGAGGTGGCGGCGGCCGGAAACGTGACATGCCAGGTGGTAACACATCAGGCTGCATGGTTGGCATCATACCAGGTCTAGGCACTGGCTGTTGTTGCCGCGGAGGAGGAGGTGGTGGTGGGACCAAGTTAGCGACATCCTTGTTGTCGGAAGGATTACTGACTTCATTTTCAGTTGAGCCCTCAGATGGATTACCTGCAGACTTCGGCGGCAATCCTGGAGGAGGTGGTGGTAATGGAAGCATGGGAGATACCTTCAGTTGAAAGAAGGGAGGACAGGTAAACATTAAATTCCATTCATGTTTATCACCAAAGCGCGAGAAATAGCAAGAATATCCAAGTTAGAGTAAAGACGTGTGCACGCTAGTCTCCACATATTACTTCTAAGCTTTAGATTTCGATCTCCATCAGTTTCAGATTAATGGCTTAAGCGTACTAGTCAATCTCACTACTCCTACACATGTACAGGAGGAATTTACCTGAGTATCCTCAGGTCCATGGCGATCTGCTGACAATGTAGATAAAATTCTATCATTTACTCCAGGAGGTGGTGGCTGAGCAGATTGTTGCGGAGGTGGAGGTGGTGGAGGTAAAGAGCCAGGTGCAACCGCTTCTTTAGGTGGTGGACCAGGAGGAGGAGGGGGACCTGGAGGTGGTGGAGGCAAAGGAGTACCGCCATTGGTGGCAGCAGGCCTTGGAGGCAATGGAGGAGGAGGAGGTAGAGGCAAAGATGCATCCAAGGCAGGGGCATCACCAGAGGCCAATGGCAGAGGAGGAGGTGGAGGAGGAGGGGGAGGAACTGCAGAAGGATCATCCTCTGCGCCTGAATTAGATGACGATGCGCCTGCAGAAGTGCTTGCAGAAGCAGTAGATAATGGAATTCTCGGTCCTGCAGCACAAAGTTGCTAACTCAGAAAAATGACGAGGGAGCATGTAAAAGCAAGGAACGAGAACAAAACCAATACCTATTGATGATTTAAACATTGGGGGCTTCCCAGGTGGCGGGGCTCCTGTGGGATTGAGAGTAGGATGATAGTATACAGAATCCTGCACCAAAAATGGAGATCATGTCAGGGATGTAAATAGAAAGGGGTCTAAAGTTTCAAATTACTTATAAATTACCTCAGGCTTGGGGTGCTTGACTCTCTCTTCATCTGCACTTGCCCTTCTTCGAGGGGGTCCCAGATGGCTGCGAAGCCAAAAAAATTCACTATTTCTAGAGAAGGCATTTCTCAATACACAAAAATAAAGACAAAAAAAGAAATATGAATGTGCAAATTAAACAAAGAAATACAACCTACCTAAACATGACAGGGTTTTCACCCTTTTCACGCATCTTCTCTTCATATTCCTGCACAATAACACAAAAGAGCGCGCTCTTTACTTGTGGCCAGAGTTTTTTTAGGTTACTTGACACTCTAAATTTCATTTTAAAGATGGTACAGTAAAATAATACTGTGAAAAGAGAAGATTATCTGATGGAGAGAACATCTGAAAAGAAAAGAAACGCTCAACCATCTGATTACAATTCAAAGAACTTCACGCATCAATAATGAAAAGGGTGAAGATTGCTCTAATTAGATTGTCCCATTTCTCCATCAACTTTAAAATTCACCCAATCACGAAAGGCGGAAAATAGTCTGTGAACAATTCTTAAACAGCACCACCCAAACATCAACATTGTCAAATCAGTATCTTCATCCTCTGTCATGTTTTCGACAGCAAAAGGTACTGCCAAGTACTAATTTAATTGAAAAGGAAAGAACTATTCAAAATACCACCCATTAAAGGCATCATCATCTCTTCAAATAGGTACTAATAGCAAGATTTTCATGTCACCCCTTGTGAGAGCTAAATCACCTCTCCGAACAACAATCGTCTAGCCAATCATCCAATTAGCTTGGAGATATGCAAAAAATAGGAATCCCTTCCTCAGAGCTGATTAAATTAATACTTAAAAAGGGATTACCCAGAGACTCAGTAGCCAGATTCATACCAAGGACCACAAGAACTATATCACAAGCTGTCCATCAGTCTTGTCTATTATCCTGTAAATAACATGATCTCTCAAGTTCCAATGTTTACAAACCCGAATATAACAAAACTAACATATAAAATTGACTTTTGCAGAATAAGGCCACACCTGCTTTTCCGTCTGCCAGAATGTCTCAATTATATCATAATTTTATCAAGCATTTGCTGTTTTAGTTGGAGATTTATACAGTTATAATTTGCATCAAAATTTAGTCTATCAAATCACGATATTCACCAAGAACATGAGCGAAAAAAATTTAGCATCTGCCAATCGACATAGAGGAAAGTAAAAACAAACAAAAAAGGAGGTAAGGGAAGCATCACATCATTAGCAACACCTGTCCTGAGAAACTTTTCTCTACCTCATTTCTCTGCTATCCTCTACCAAAACAAACCAATTGTCAATCCATCCAGCAGATAGACAAAGGGCAGGAAGAAAACAATAGGTTCATCCCTACAGATCATGTCCTAGGATTTTTTATCATAGATGGATGTAAGAAGCTACATACAGATGACAGCAACCACCCCTCATTATATGCAATGCAAGCATGCTTAGCACTAACTTTAGTTTTTTTTTAAAAAAAAAGAAAAAGGCCATAGTTTGGAGGAAAGAAAATCATTCCACATTCTTGAGCATAAATTTTAAAATAAAAAAAGATAATCATTAAAAAAGCGACTGACTACCAAGACTTCCACTCAATCACAAGGCAAAGCATCTATACGTCAATCAACGCATTAGCTTCGCTTGTGGATTTTTTTGATGAGATAAAAATGCATGGATAGGGAAACTGTTCAAGTATATCACTTACAATACAACAGGAAATAGAAATTAAAAAGATAAATCTTCTTCAAAAAAATAACAATGGCGGGAGGAATCTTGAGTTATTTCTTTGCCACGATGAAAGATATAACTACAGAAGCATAACATCATCCCGAAGAATATTTAATCAAGTCCTGGAATTCCCTGAAATTCCTGTGGTCAGAAATCCATAATAGAGTCCGACCATAACGACCAATGGAGTGGGAGAGTCAGAGTCCAAAAGAGGATTCCATGAAACAACGCGAATAAACATACCTTTCTCTTCTTTAGAACAAGATTAAGTGTGTCTTCCAGTTGTCTCTTCCTGTGCTTTCTAGCTTTATCCAGAGCACCATCAGCTTCTGCAACAATAACAAAAAATGTGAACTTGACCTATCAAAAGGGGCTATGAAAACAAGCTGCAGCCACAAATCAGAAAGAAAAAATAATTTACATTGAGATACAAGATAAGCACAAGGATGAAAGTCTACAAAGACTAACAGAAATGCGCCAAATGCCAAACTCTCTTCCCCCGTCAATAAGATCTACAAAACCCAAGCAAAGCTTTCAAACAGGCAAAAAAACACAAATCGAAACAGAAAGAGAGGGTAATAGAATATTTGTTGGGACACCAAGCCTATCTAGTAGGGGTAATCGGTTCCCGAGCAGTCCAATGGCACCGATAAACTATCCAATCTCTCATGATATCCCAAAACAACACAACAAAGAATCGAAGTGCCCACTGTCCAAGCTCTAAAGTACAACAACAACCGAAAAGTAAAATGACGAGGCATCAAACATTTATGAAGCAGCCTATGTTCTGTTGTCCAACATGGGTTGCTTCATTTTTTTCCTCACAGCAGCAACAGCCTTCCACTCCTTTCATTTGCATAAATGTTGGACAACGTCTGAGAGAGGCCAGGGGAAGAAGAGGGCTCGGAAAGAAAGAATACATTACAGTCGCATTTAAGAAATTAAAATAAATTTAAAATCTTTCGGTCCGGTCTATAACCCTGGAACCGAGAAGCGGACCGCCCGGACACCAGTTACAATTTTAAGGACCGGGAACCGCACCACCACTCTTTCGAATCGGGAACCAGACCACCAATCTGGTCTAGGCGGTTCCTGGGTCAATTAATCCGACTTGCTCACTCCTACTATCTTTGCCCAAAAGAGTAGTAGCTTGTCACAATAGTGATCACATCCCACCTAATGGGCCAGCCCATCCCGATTTAGGATTGGGTGATCAAGCACAGCAAACACATACAATTGCAGTCCCTTGTAAAGCAAAGGCGTGTAGTATTGTATCGAAATTCCCCGATTTTAAGCAAGTTAAAAGATGCGATGGTTTTCAAAATCCAAAAGAAAAAAAGGAAACAAGATACAAGAAATTTGCTAAACATGCGTGAAATTCTTGCTATTTCTACATGCTGAACACCTACATTCAAGATACCCCTCAACCAATCAAAGCATAATCAACATATTAAAAGCACATGATCTTTGTTCAATACATAATCACAAACTTTCCCTTAAGGATTGCTCTTTAAGAGTGACAAATACAAGTCTAAATTGCATGTGATTGATCATCTCCCTGCAAGGAGTACTTTTCTTGCACTCTCCTCATTTTGCTTCCAACAAGAATTTGTGCTTGCCTCATTCAATACCATGTGTTTTGTTCAACAAAAAAGAACATTCGGTCTAATGAGCTTTGATGTTGTAAATTAGTAAACAATGAAACTTCCACCATTTTTGTGACTCTTTCTAATGAGTATTTCCTTAGAAGTTTTCCATTATTAACCAGAATGTAGTTGATAACATCGAAAAAAATCACTATGCAATATAAAAATGAAAATCGTGAATTTTCTACGTGTCGTCCAGTCCCTAATTCAACACTTATTCTTTTCAGAAGAGGAAGATTCAAATTAAATAGGATATAATTTTAATAATATCCAAAATACATATTTCAATTTTACATTAGATGAAAAAAGAGTTCACACCCGTGTAACACACGGAATGCTACTAGTATTGCCTATTACAATGCATATCTTGGTCATTAAAACTACAAAAAAAAAAAGGTTGGAGCATGGTCAGCTGGTGACATGGTATCTTTTGCAAAGTCACCACTGTATTAATTGTTACATATACTAAGAAGACTTCTCCAATGAAACCCAACAGGCCATCACTATACAAAGCTCACTATCCACATCTCTACACTATCGATATCACTACGTTCCATTTGTGATAATGTCCTTCTCTAACCGATCGGATAAGTACTTCTCTTCTTTTGGAAATTGTCCTTCTCTAGCAGTATAATTGGTCCTTATAGAATGAAAAGAATAATTACTTTTGAAGTGCTTATGTTGTAAACTCCCAAGTGTAATCAGTCCTCTTGACTTACAAACTTCATCCAATACAATGTGTAATTTGACGAGCACACTTAGATGCCACTGGACAGACACTCATATATACTTAAACATAATGTAGGATTACGTTATTCAGAATGGGCTTGCGCCCCCTCTGGTGCCCTATAGAGCCAATACTGAACTAAGTTAGGACTACATCTATGCACAACCACTCCACCAAGAATAGGAAAACTCTGTGTGCGCACGCGAGAGAGAGAGCCGAGCTAGAGTGGTCTATAAAAACTCTTAGATTGGAAGAAGTTCATATAAGCATCTCTTCGAGAAAAATAAGTAATAGCATGGTAAAGCAAGCTAGTCAAGCGAACTTGAAAGTTCTGACTACCATCTACATTCAATCAAGGGAGAAGTTGCACAATTCCGGTACATGATATTTCTTTCAACAAGTAACGAGAAAGAATATAATGACAATCTTGATAAACCATCACATCTCCGCATCTCTAAAAGTTCAATCCACCTTAACGGAAGAAAATAACAAGCCACGATTGAACAAGGGAAATCAACAATTTCAACACTTACTCATCATCTCCAGCTTCTCAATTTGCTCCTTCAAGGTATCAGGGTCCTTCTTCAGAATCCCCACTTCCCTCACCTTCTTCCTTTCCTTCTTGTTCTGGAATAAAAATTACGGACAGGGACAAGCTAAGAAATCAGACAGAGCAATCACCAATTGCTAATTCAACGACGAGAATATCCAATCACGAGAGAAAAATTTACTTGCCGGGGAAAAAATCAGCTAAACCTAACAACATGCCACGTCGATCACTTCAAGGCAGTGGGGAATCGAGTCCAAAAAGCTAGGGCAAGCAAACTCGACGAACCCCATAACCGAATAAACGACTCAAGAAAACAAAAAAGAGAAGGTCGCCGACGAACAGCAATGACTCACCCGTTTCAATTCCTTCTTGCGAAGCTCCTTCCGGTACGCGTCCGTAGGGTTCATCACCTTCCCCCCCTTCGTCGTCTTCATCTTGCGCTCTCTCTCTCTCTCTCTTACTGTGCGGCTTGTGAGGACGACTATTGAGCGTGCGAGATCAAATCGATGAGGGTTTGGCTATCGGAAGAACGAACAAACCCCTCGCGCAGCCAAAAACCAGACCAGAATGTGCAGAGCCAGAGCTCACCGGCGGAGGAGCCGAAAAAGAGAGACGAAACCACGCTCTCTGAACCGCGAATCACCGCGTTCCACGTGTCCGAATTGGCGAAATTGCCCCTGAGTTCGGGGCTCGGCCCCCTCTCTTGGGCCTGGCACTGTTGAAGATGGGCCCAATTAAAATCCAGGCCCGATTAGCTTGTACGGTGGAATCTGACTCAGCGCGAGACGATCCCACCAAGCCCACACGATCCTCGTCTGTGGCCCAAACGTAAGAACTTTTAGATAGAAATTCGACCGGCGACCCGTATCGATTTTAAGGATTATCGATTTTGAATAATCTGACGGGTCAGAACTTTAACTGTGTTTGGTCGTTCGATTTCTAACCAGGGTAGGATTAAATGAGATAGAATAAAAAATCATCAAATTTTGTCGTGTCTTATCTATTGTCTGGTGAACTGTAGATTAATGTTGGATATTTTTATGTCCTATCAAATTTGTTATTTGACATAAACTAGATATCAATATAAAAGACATGTATGCCCTAAAGTAGTGCCCATCTTATCATCATAAATATTTTTGCATGATTTAGCATTATTATAAACTATGGCCAAATCGGAAATGGATTATATCAATCACACCTCTGGCAATCGAGTCTCTGGCCTCTCAATCTGATCGAAGAGCTGCAAAATTTGCAAAGATTTTATCTCTATGCCCTCAATCCAACCACTACGCTCAACGTATGATTGTACGCATAAAAGTAATACAAATCAAGGAATGAACTCACGAACCTTGTAAAGCGTGCGAAGATGACGCACAAAGAGAGGGAGAGGGACGAAATCTCGCGAGGGGTAAATCCCACCTCTTCTCCAAGATTTTTTTTTTATCCGATCTCTAATCCCTCCATATCCGACTCTATCCTCTCCTAAACAACTACCAAAATATATGGTATCTTGAATTTATGCGAACAATCAATCGCAACCTTTTGGCTTGAAACCTACTAGCTACCATGTTTACCATGGAATCGAACTCCTAATCTATCATGTTTGTCTGGTTCAATTTCATGATCTGCTCGGAAAACCCTTTTTTTTTTTTTGTTTCATCATCTTCTTCTTTTTTAAATAACACAACTGGCATTTACTGCAAAATAGTACGAGCAACAAACGGCTCAGAGTAGAATATCGATGCAAAATGTACAAAAATATAAACAATAGGGAAATTAACCTTGTTTAAGAAAGATGAACCATCTTCTTCCAATTTCACAAAATACTTTCTGGCCGGTTTTTGGTGGGTGGGTTCAACACCCACAAACTGGAACCATCAACATAGTACTGGAACCAAGAACAAGTTCTATTTCAATTGGTAATCAGGAATTGAAGTTGTTTGTGGAAACAAGTCCGATCCAATTTTTGGGTAGAACTGAATCGATTTCACTACCTAACCGATTAACCGTATTCAAAATCAATCATCATCAGTCCTCCATCACAGTCGACGCCATCCTCGAATAAGGGCTTGCATCGAAACTTGACACGAGGAGTTGGCAGCGTATTATTGATTGTGACCTAAGTCTCAAGAATTCCTGGGAATTAAGAGCGATAACCTATTCGTTTCGAGGCAAGGTGTCTTAAGGGTTTCACTAATGCAAGTTCAACCATCCCCTGACGTTTTGCCAGAAACGAAGCTTTGATTCGTTGGACGATGTAAGGTAAAGGTATAACATTGTATTTTCGTCACATTAAGCCCCGAAATGTGAAGTCTATCGTTCACTTTAACATTCAATGCTTGCAAATCGCTTGATAATCGGCATGATATAAGATTTTGTGCAGAATTTTCCAAAATGAAACGCATCGATCTTTTTTTTTTTCGATAACTCAAACGGGTATTTTCTTATTGTCATTCTTCCTGTTGTAAATGAATTAGACTTCATCCTACGTGTTGCCATCCAATTTGTGCAAGAGAGGTGAGTAGATCCATGCAACGCGTTGACCGTTGATCTTGTGACATATCATTTATTTAATTATTTTGGTCGAATATTTATTAATTGACTCGACCGTGTTTCATGTGGGAAGGAGGCCAATCGCCACGTCTACAAGTGCCACGTCACCAGCTCCACGGGGAAAAGGCGTGGGCGGCACGTGGGCGGCCCACGGCGGCACGTGCCTTCCGAGCCGCGCATGCGCGCGCGGTACGGACACAACCAGACGAAATCAGAAGCAAACACAACATAAGAAAATTACTTCACGACCTGCTGATGACGTCATACATTTTTGCCGTACAAATTAAATATAACATAAAACTTGCATGCTATATTATATACCAATGGTAAGGTCAGCAACTTTCCGTGGGACGACCCGATAAAACAATTACACTTAGTTGGTACGGCTTGGTTCGCCCCGCATTGAATATGTCAATCCAATAATAATAAGCTCAGGTCTCAATTATGAGTCCAAACTCCTTTATTTTTATCTCATAAAACAGCACGAGCTCTATGTCGAGCCCCTATTGCGATCGAACCCTTTATTGTCTCATAAAAAAGCTCCAATTTTCGGTCGGTATCTAAATATGGCCTCCGTTAAGTATTTGTCCAATGACGTCATCATTTCAGGTGTACTCGGTGCAAACTTGATGAGAGCCATATTTTGGTATCGGTTAAAAATTGGTGTTTTTTATGACACAAAAAAATTTGGCCTACAATTAGGACACAGGCTAAAGATTTTTTGTCAAAGCACAAGCTAAAGTTTAATTTTTTTTTTCATGAAACAAAAAAAAAAAGAAGATGTTTGAACCAGAATTGAGACCCAACTAAAAAGTTGTTGTTTTTTTGGGGAGAAAAAAAATGTTCGGGCCTTAATAAGAGCTCGACCTAAAGTTGGTATTTTTTTTTTATGGAATGAAAAAGTTCATGCAAAATTGAGACTCGAGTTTGTGTTTTCTAAGTAAATGGGGCTGTAATTCTTCTCATTTTTTTAGGAGAAACAAAATCTGGGTTAGAATTGAGACATAAATTGAAGTTTATTTATTTCATGAAAAAAAAATTGAAGAAATTGGGATCCAACGAAAAGTTTGATTTTGTTTATGAGGCAAAAAAAAGTTCAAGCCATAACAAGAACTCAACCTCAAGTTGTGCTTTTTCATAAGACTAAAAAAAAAAATTCGACCCAATTGAAACTCAAGCTAGTGTCTTTTAAGCAACTAGGGGCGAGCAAATTGGATCGGACTGCTGAATCGAGCTAGTGGGAGACGATACGATCCTTGATTCCACGGTGGATGGGATTGGATCGAATCACTAATAATATATAATTATATATGTGTATATATAACTAGATTAAAAAAATTTGAAATTTTTAAAGAATTAGTTAACATAATTTCCTCATCTTCTACTAGACACTCACTCCGTTTCTCTCGTTCAACACTCGTGTCTCGCCTTCGCAATGCATCCTCCAATCATATTTGCCGATATGCTGTCTCCAATCATATTTTGTTTTGACTCAATTTATGCTTTGTCTTTATTATATTAATCCGCACTTAGATTCAGTAAAGTACAAATGTAATCTCACTTTAAAAATGATTTTTTTCCAACTTGAGGACAATGATGCAAGAGCATGATCCTATTTCGGTTATTTTAAGTGTTTTTCTTTCTAAATTAGTTTTTTCTCATTATTTTAAGATCATGAGTACTTATGTGATGGTTGTACGATGATCATGTGCATATTTATTAGGTTGGAGGGTTGAGATTAAGAGTTATTAATTTAAATTCAAGGGTTTAAATTTCCAATAAATAGCTAGTGCTGGTGATCCCACCCCGTTCCTCGCTCGTGTTTGATCTAATCGTTTCGTTTTGGATTTTCGATGGGTCGACCGGGCGGGACAACGCATGCTGTCATGCAAGATTAGAGAAGGTGCACCGGGGTCCACGTGAATAAAGTGTACGAAATTCGTTTGATGAGTCGCGGGGATCGTTTCCCCTAAAGGGCGAACTAACGACGTGATTAATGTCGGAAAGAGAAAAGAACAGCGTAGGAAGAAACAAGAGAACACGATGTGATTAATGCGGGTTCGGTACCACGTTGCCGTCACCCCTCCGTGTCAACCGATTTTTAAAAACGTAACCGAAATTTAAAAATACTCTCCGCAGAACCTTTCAATAACGACTAGGAGCTACGGAACAGAGAACTCCTCGAAACCCCGTCGATAAATTCCGCGCCATATCTTCTTGTTCTTCCTCTTCTTCTACTCTCTCTCTCTCGAACCCCACATGTTTGCTCTCGCGGTACATGGGGGGCGGCGAATCTCCCGAATGCCTGCCCAGCACCGAGGGGGAGGAAGAGGAGGAGGTGGTGCCGCGGCTCCTGCGGTCGGCCGAGGAATCTCTCTCCGGGATCCGGCTAGTGGAGGCCCCGATCCTCCTGCTGGCCTACTTCCACAAGGCGTTCCGAGCTGAGCTTGCCGAGCTCCGCCGTGGCGCAGCAGGCCTCGCGGAGATGGGGACCCACGGTCGCCGGAAACGCCTGCGGGAGCTCCGCGGGAGGTTCGAGTTCTTGATGCTGGCACATGAGTATCACGTCGCCGCGGAAGATGAGGTTAGGATCAGGATCAGGCATTGTATTATTTGGGTGTTGATTCTGTCATTCAAAAAGTTTGCTTCTTTTTCTCTTTAGCTTGGATGCTGAGAGAGGCAGAAGACAACAGAGCCTTTTTCAACCCTCCCCTTTTGGGCAATCTTCAGTTAATTTAGCGTTTGTTTGAGAGAAATCACCACCTGACTCATTTTGGAATTGGGTTAAAGAAATCGAAACTGGTACCAAAAGTGATCATGGGGATTAGCTTAAACTCGGGTTTTTAGTTGAAGATCGAGGAGAATGATATGAGAATCTTTGTCAGGTCAAAAGGTTGTGCCTACCTTTGCAACTACATAACTGGATCTCTATGCAACTTTAGCAAAGGCATGAATTGACTTTCCAAGAGCAATGAGCTTTATCAGCTAATACTTGTCCACAAGGATTATACAGCTTTATCCATGGTGGGGTCTGGAAGATAGTGGGAAGTGATTCAGAACATTAGCTCAGACAAAAGAACATCATGTCTTGAGAATAGATAGCTCTGGAAAGAGGAACAAATTGATTGCTCTCATGCAGAGTGCTTTATGCTTTTCTTCTTCCTTTCAATCACAGTTCAGGATCAAAATTTGTAGTTGCTTTTCTAATTCACTCCGAAGGGGGAATCGAAATTTTCGTTTTTGCTGTCCACTGCTATCATGGACGTCTACACAGCCTTTAACGGAGTTCTTGCAGACACTTCTCAGCTCTTGGACCATTCAAGATAAGAAAGCCAATTGACTGCCGGACCCACCGAAAATGGTGCAAATTGACAGGTCACTTTGAAAAGGCTGAAAAGGAAAAAAAAAAATGAAATGCCTCGGTTCCTTGTTAACGGACGCTTAAGTTAAACTTGTATATGAGGTTAAGTCGTAATCGGCATACTCATCAACCTTTAGAGATTAAACCCCTGAAAACTGGGCCAGGCATTATCTTAATCTTTGCAACATGTCTTGAGCATAGGTATCTTAACTTTTAAATACTTTATTAGGTGATAAATCATAATGATTCTATTAAATAAAGTGGGTTCTTTGCTTTTTCCCCTCACAGCTTATATTTCCGGCATTAGATTCACATGTAGAAAATGTGGTGTGTACATATTCCCTCGAGCATAGGAGCATAGGCGAGCTATTCAACTCGACCATCCGTTTCTTTGATTTGTTGATGGAGGACGACGACAATGAGCCCGAGCCACATCGAGAGCTTGTGTTTTCCCTCGGCGCCGTCCAGTCATCCTTGTGCCAGCATATGCGTAAGGAAGAAATGCAGGTAGAGCTTACGAGCTATCCATTTCTATATTTTGCGCAGTTTAAGAGTACAGTGATGATGGCATGTGACTTGCAGATGAGTAGGTGCACAGTTCGTCTGTACTGTTTAGGACGTGTAAGGATCAGATGATCTTAGAGTTGTTTCACTTGTGCATTCTTTGTGCAAGGAAGCTCACTCGTTAGTTGCTAGGACTAACTATGCTCCGTCTGCTGTTTTCTTCTGACTTCAGTTTACATGACTTCAGGTGTTTCGGCTGCTGATGCAACGATTTTCCCGGAAAGAACAGGCTTCACTTGTTTGGCAATTCCTATGTAGTGTCCCAGCCATGCTTTTAGAGAATTTACTTCCATGGATGATCTCCTTCATTTCCCCGGACGAAAAGGAACAAATCATCAATTTTGTTAAGGACACGGTCCCTGAAGAAAGCCTGCTGCAGGAGGTAGGCCAATGCCAAATCTTTTTACGGCAAGCGCATTTTACTTCCCACATTTAATAAGTTCAAACGTCTTGTGCAAAAAGGTAATGATAGGCTGGATTAGGAAGAAAGATTGGTCATACTTGACGGGAAACATCGAGATTAGGTCGATGCGTGAATTAGACGGCAGATCTGCAAGGGGGGAAAGCACTCTCGAGCAGCAGCAGCAGCGAGCTAGTGTCGGAAAAATTCCAAAATTCTCTCTGACTGATGGTTTCAAAATTTGGCACAGCGCCATTAGGAGAGATTTCGAAACAGAACTAGGGACGCTCCATCTACTCAAAAGGTCAGGGACGTTTTCCAATTTGTCGGCAGTGCTTTTGCAGCTGAAGTTCCTTTTAGATGTGGTAGTCTTGTACAGGTACTCATCATACTCTACGTTATTAATTCACATGTTCCCGTGTCAAGGGCTACCTCATTTATCCTGATGATTTATGTTCTTGATGCTTCTTTCCAACTCACAGCAATGCACTGCGTCAAATTTACTATCATGAACTAAATGAACTAGCCGATGGCCGTGAATTTTCCTCATTTGATTGGTTTGCGTATGAAAGCCAAATTGGACGTCTTCAACAGTTGCTTCGCATTGATGCGCAAGATGAGATGCTCCGATGCGATTTTATAGAGCAGCTTTCCCATCAACTGAAGTCGTTTCTAGTGGAAATCAACAGATTCTTTTCTTACCAAGAGACAGAGGTACACTTTTTCCAGTCCCCTATGGCCCTTACAGAGTCAAGTTGGACCGGCATTTTAATGCACAATTCTGTCGGATTAGGACATTTGAGGGTTGATAATATCTTTCTAGATAAGAACATTCACATATTGCTTTTTACGCAAGTCGTTTACGTTTCCGAACCATTTTCGACTATGATATCATCATGCACATTATATCAGCTTTTGTCAGGTACTTAACGTGATTAGCGTAAACTGCAGTCATGAAATGCAAATGCAGCTTCTGTACACGAGCATATGCACCTTGCCTCTCGGATGGATCAAATGTTTGATCGCTTGGTTTTCGGCTCGTTTGTCCGCGGAGGAATCGAGGTCCATTCTTGTTAACATAAACCAACGAGACAATCCGGTTGGCAGTTCTTTTACCTTGCTACTGCATCTGTGGTTCCGCGTCGCTTGTTCAGGCAAGAAATCCATCGATGAATCCAGGACGGACCCACGATATTTGTTTAAGACAATGTTGTTTGCACTGCCCGAACATTTCAAGGGAGAAGCGGAGTTTTCTGCTTCAACCTCACAATCGAATAATGAACCTTGCAGAGGATCTTATCCCAGGTTATTGGGAGCTGATTCGGCCGCTATTATCAAGTCGAATACTTCTCACTCTGGTAGAATTGCTTTGAGCTCATTCTTTTCTTTGAGGCCGAAGGCAATGAATAACTCTAAGTTTTCAGCAGTGAAGAAGGATGTCATTTCAAATATGGATCGGTGGGAGCCAGTCGATATTATCTTATTCTTCCATAAGGTTATGGAGAAAGATCTTACAAATCTTGTCGAAAAATCACTCAAACTAATGGAAGACGCCGGTTTACTCGAAGATTTCCGGAAACGATTTGTTCTTATATGTTGTTTGTATCAAATCCACAGTCATACAGAGGATGAGGTAGCTTTTCCAGCTCTGGAAGGAAAGGGCAAAGTTCAGAACATAAGCTTCTCCTACACCATTGACCACACACTCCATGCTCAACACGTCAACGACATATCATCCGTTCTGGATAAGATCTCTAAATTGCACATTTCTTCAAATGATTCTGATTTAAGTGTGAGGCAAAGGCATCATCATCTGTGTTTAAAGCTTCAGGACTTGTGCAGGTCCATGCATAGGATAGTCTCTGATCACATCCAAAACGAGGAAATTGAAATTTGGGCGTCGGTTAGAGAATGCTTATCTGTTGCAGAGCAGGAAAAGGTCATAGGCTGCATGCTTGGTAGAATAAGAGCTGAGGTACTACAAGATATGATACCATGGCTTATGGAGTCTTTGACCCCCGAAGAACGGCAGACATTGATGTCCACATGGAGACATGTGACGAGAAACACAATGTTCGACGAATGGTTGCGGGAATGGTGGGAGGGGGATAATGTGGAGAAGGAGGTGGAATCGGATATCTCGCCCTCAAAAACGGCAGATCCTTTAGAGATAATCTCGACATATCTGTCCAAAGACATCCATGAGGAACACGGGGAAAAAATTCGCAACCAAGCAGTTGACTTACCGCAAGGGCGTGCTACCATTTCCAAATCCAAACAACTGAAAATGAGCGCAGTTGATGAAGGAAAACTGAATAGGCATAAGTCTGATGTGGAGTATTCCAAGTGCACAGAACTTCCTAATGGTGCTGCAGAACATCTGGAAGTTAGCTGTGAGTCCGAGGACCAAGGGAATGTTTCTGCGATGAGTCAAGAAGAACTGGAATCTGCAATTAGGAGAGTGTCCCGCGATTCTTCCTTGGACCTGCAGAAGAAATCATCCATCATACAGAGTCTGTTAATGAGGTTGCACTTCTGAATTATCATTTAGTTTTTCACTCCCACTTTTAAGCAATGACTAGACTATCCAATTCACACACTGTTCTCTATCTCGCATGAATATCCAGTCGTTGGATTGCTGCACACCAGAAATCTATCTCGGCTGTCACTGTCTCGAGCGATGGAGAAGAAATACAGGGTCGTTCTCCATCTTATCGTGATCAGTTCAAGATGACTTACGGATGCAAGCACTACAAGATGAACTGCAAGCTTCTCGCCGCATGTTGCGACAAGCTCTACTCGTGCAGGCGTTGCCATGATGAGGAAAACGATCATTTAGTTGACAGGTGCGTGCAATATGACACCAATCTTGAGCATCTTCTTCTTGTCTCATAGTTTTAGGTTCTAACGTTAGTCCTCGGCACTTTTGCTGCTCTTATGATGCGATACAGGAAATCCATTACCAAAATGATGTGCATGAAATGTTTAACGATTCAGCCAATTGGAACCGTGTGCTCAGCAGCTTCGTGCGACAATTTGGTGATGGCCAAATACAATTGCAAAATCTGTAACATTTACGAAGATGAAAGGTGAGAGAACATCTTTTAGCAACCAAAGTTGTTGGAGGTAACGGCCTTCAATGCCATAACATGCAGTATGTCCTGCTCTCTCCATAGCAAGTTGTGCATATCTATTATTGCACATATACTGTTGCTCTAATTCTCTTGCTATATGAAGAAGGTTCACATCTCATGAATATATTCTCGCATCAATTCTCGCTCTATTTGATTATTTAGTAAGATGAGAGTTAGTTGGCTAAGGCTCAAAAGATGGAAGTTACTTCACAGGGAAATCTATCACTGTCCTTACTGTAACTTGTGTCGGGTGGGAAAGGGATTGGGCATCGACTACTTCCATTGCATGAACTGCAATGCCTGCATGTCGCGCTCCCTTTCAGTTCACAAATGCAGACAGAAATGCTTGGAAGAAAACTGCCCCATTTGCCATGAGTACATTTTCACATCGTACTCTCCAGCAAAGGCCCTCCCCTGTGGCCACTTGATGCACTCGGCATGTTTCCGGGTATGCATTTCTTTGCTGTCGTTAGTCTTCATGTCTCTCCATAAAAATATTGAACTTTTAGATTGACGATCCTCATTCTGTTTCCAGGAGTATACCTGTACTCATTATACCTGTCCGATTTGTAGCAAGTCTCTAGGAGATATGCAGGTCAGTTGCCCGGTATTCTGATGTGCTCTTTCTCTCTCCCATTAGCACGAATGAGCATAGATTGTCGTCTAAGGTCCTTTGACATTTTGATTATACTTCCTTTCTTAGCGTACAAGGGTGTTGTCATTCTTGCTTGGCATGACGCCATCATCGTTGGTCGACAGAACGAAATGTGAAAAGGAGCTCACAAGAACCTAGCATACAAAAGGATTTATTTGACAGATACTAGATTTCAACATCGTGCAGGTTTATTTTCAATTGCTGGATACACTTTTGGCTGAAGAGCAAATGCCAGATGAGTATTCTGGCAAGACCCAGGTTGATGCAGCTTAATGCTTCGATTCGCCTTTAACCAGGCATATTCTTCTCTTCTAAGTTATTACTTACATCGAAAATGACAGAGAGAACATATTAACAGGTTATCCTCTGCAACGACTGCGAGAAGAGAGGAAGCACATCTTTTCATTGGTTTTATCACAAGTGCGCTCATTGTGGTTCATATAACACAAGGCTACTTTGACTCCAACCTAAGACGTCTATCAGACAACTCTCCTCAGCATTGACATAGTGCAACGAGCAATGTTGATTGTTTTTTTTGTTTAAGCGGGGTCAGGCTCGCATGAGTTGCTCTATGTATCTGCTTCACATGATGCAAATTCCAGTGATTGAGGAAACAGAAAGTTTACATTTTCATAGTGGGAGAATATGAATTGAGTAAGAAGAGCTTCTGGTGCGCCAAAACTGCAAAAAGTTATAGTCACAAATGTCTGTGCCAAGTACTGTCATGTTATACAGTAAAACGGTGGCGCTGTAGAAGCTCCCAGCCTTAGATATCACTGAAATGATCGCTAGGATTTTCATCTGATAACAGGTCCTGCTTGATTTTTGAAAAGTAGTTAAAGGGACTCGATGGAACAGGAACAATCAATGAGCTCAACGACTCAATCTGTGCTGCACAAGTTCCATAGATGCTTCTGCAGTTGTTTAGCGACAAATATTATATGTATGGTTTATTGAATTTTGATAGACACTGATCTGGAGTCAAGACAAATGAAGCTTCTGTTGCAGAGATTATCCGATCTCATCATAACAATTGACCACAGTACGATAATTGAGGCACCAAGTAGCAAAGTACGTTGTGTCATGTCATATGCATTCAGAGAGACTATCCGATGTTCGGAATTTCTTGATAGGAAGAAGGAGAGAAGCCAGAAAAGTGGGAAACTGCGGTAACACAACTAATGATCTGGGAAAAAAGGAAAAAGGGTAGACCCTTCGAGTGTAGTCTGATCAATTGACACTGGTGAGGCTGAAGCACGCGGCAGCGCTCTTCAATTCGTTCTTGCCAGCATGCTCAATGGATTGCCTTGTGTCCTTCAATGACGATTCCGAGCTGCACAGGCGGTTAAACTCTTTACTTCTTCAGTGAAGAGAAACAAGAAAAGGTAAATGTCATTTAAAGTATGATGTAGGGGTCCTAGAATTTTGCCAGTATCGTATTAGATTCAACGAGAAACTCCTAGCTGTTTTGCAAAAGAATTGTACCTTGAGTCGCATGCCTCTTTTGAATCCATATAAGACTGCGCATCATCGATGGTGTCGAAGAAAGGTTGGAGTTCATCGTAGTCTTGGACTATTTCTTGCTGCACCTCCAACGGCTGTGGTGCCGCGATCTGAATTGTATTGCCACTGCTGTAACTCGTGTACTGGTTTTGCATCCACAAGGCATTCTCGACGTTATCCTTGGGAACCACATTGCCGGAGTTGTCGTAACCGGTGACACCTCCATTATTGCCACAGTGATTCGGTGGGACGGGCAAGGCGGCCACTGTGCTGTACTGCTGCTGCGGATGGTGGAACAAGGGAAGCACACCGTTCGGGGGGGCCATGCCTAGTTCCAACTGGGAAGGTATATCTTCCGGGACTGGAGATATCTCGCTCTGCTGCCTGTACATCTCCAGCTGCGCGTAGATGGCGTGGAGCTCTTCCTTGGCCTGTTGGATTTGGTAGTGCAGGTTCTGGATGAGGCCGTAGCAACCGTGCACGGGGTACCAGTCGCGCATGTTCGCTTGGTCGATGATGGATCTCATGGCGATGGGCTTCTGGTTAGGAGGCAGGTCTTTCAGTATCTTCAGGATGTTGCTGACGCCGAACAACTTGTGCACGTTCCGGAAGATCTCTGGTTGGTCGGCCGGGAAGAAAGGAGCCAGAGGGCAGTCCGGTTTGCACTTCCTCCTCTGGTGCTTGCACGCCGCGCATGCCTGGCTTGCGCCACCCTTCAGGGTCATTTCCTTTCTTTTTACCTCTCCGACTCGAACGAAGGGAACTCTCTGGGCGAACTTTTCAGGGAAGCGATGTGGCGGAGCGGGGGATCGACGGGAAGTGCTAGGATTATCGGTAGGGGACAAGGAGAGAAGGGAAGGTATGGGAGGAATTTGTAAACTGATGTAGCAAAAGAAGCATGGGGTGAATTAAGTCTGAAGAGGGACTGAGTAAAAAGACGAGGCCGATTTCGATGGTGTGCAAGCGTGGAGGAGTCGGTTTTCTTGTTGGGGAGTTTCAGAGAGAGTCCTATTCTCTCGCGAAGACTGCCACACATGTCAGCCCAAGTTCGCAAAAAGGGCATGGCGTTGCGTGTGGTCGAGAATGACTTGCCCTAGGATTGCACAAAACACATTTCGGTACATCGATTCACGACACATGTTTTTGACATTGTCGATTGGAGTCGGCATCTAAGATTTACTCATTACATAGAGAAAAGTCTGTCGTCACGGCCAATGAAACAAAGGAACAATCTCGAATCTTAAACCGGGCGTAGGCGAGCGACATATGAAGCCCGACATCCGGTTCAATTCATGGATTGCAATTGGACGGCGTCCCTCTGAGATCGCCATCCATGTAACAGAACCAAAGTGTACATTAATCTGTAGGAATCATGAGGACTTGACCCTGTATGGAATTCCTCCGAAACAGAAAAGGCTACTTTTATTTTCCCCGTCAAAAATTTCATGACATACAAGAATACCTTTTTCGCAATCACCGACTTCGAAGGACACAGGCCATGCTGTGCCTTATACACGATTTTAACTTGGGGAAAATACTCATATAAGCATTATGTAGAGAGCTTTTGCACCTAGAATAATTTACCACCTATAACAGCTGGTGTATACGCCTGCCAACGCTTTGATGTCCAACTTCCCGAGATGTCATCATGATAGGCTCCCAACTATACACGGGCAGACAAACTTGTACCTACCGTCTTTATCCTCAGCAAACCCACTTTATTGGATCGTCAGGCACACCTTCGAACCAGACCCTACCTCTCAATAAATCTTGTGGAGAACACAGCTTCCTCCAACCTCTAATGTCCCGGAAGACCAAAATTTCAACACATTGTTCCCCCTGCGGGGAGTACCCAGTTCTCCAAAGAAAAATCCGATGTTATCGCCAAAACTTCTCATTTTACACCGAACTTCACTTCGTCTGGAATCTTCTCTCAACTTCTTTCTAAAATGCAGGCGATGCAAATCGTTATCTGAACAGCAAGAGCTTCGATATACCCCGGTATGAACAGTTTCTCACCATTCAAAACCAGCGAAGGTCCACTAACATAGATTTTGAGTTGTCCAGCATCCGCAAATGTATGGAGAGGAAAAATAATCTGTCTATTTCTCAGCTTCAAAAAACAAAACCTGAGGTTGCAAATGCCCCTTCTCACACATTGTGAGAACATCTGCCCAGCTACCAATTACCTATGCAATCAAATGCAGATATCAACATCTTCCTTAGAAAAGAAAAGAAAAATGCCCAAGCCGTAAATTTAAAAGGTATAATAGTTTGCCAATTGTGCAAAAAGAATCTCATAATTGAGATAAAATGTTAAACTTACTTTGACAGTTTTATCATCATACATGATCCACTTTTCATGTTCATAGCTATAGGCAAAGCAATGGTAATGTTGCCCATAGTAGCAAACCTACGTACAAAATGAGAATATAAACCACCAGCTACAGAGAGAAAGAGAATGATCAAATCCGCGTAAATTAACATAACACCAGAAAAAGTACCAAGGAAAAGTTAATGCTCCCATTAAGCAGCAAAATAGACAACAAAAACTGCTACAATGGCATGGAGATTGTCCAAGCAGGCAAGACTATCTCATCAGGTAATGACCTCAATCTTCTCTGCCAGTAACTACTAATTAACCCATCACATGGCAGTATCGGCCTCAAAGTATCAAGCATGTAGATTCGGACACTAGTATCACACAAAGTGATCAGTAAGTGGGAAGGGGAAATTGTGATGCAAAAGTATTTCCATAGGTATAGGCGTTTTCCACTCTACAAAACCTCACTCGCTTTACGTTCACAGCGTTTTCTTCTTGCAAGGAAAGGAAAACATCATCAGTGGGCAGCCCATACTCAGAAGAGGATTACTACCATGTTCTTTTTTTATTTTATTTATGAATGTTGGGTTACTCTAAGCTTATGTGTAGGGTCTCGAGGCAAAAGACCTTACTGCATACCAATGGAACCACGTTACGCAATCGCACAAGCAAGGTCTCAGGGGAAAAACATATCGAGGATAACAAATATACTTACCACTGAAACCAAGTTATGCATATGCTTAGGATCAAGACCACGACAGAGGACGCTGACATCTATCTCAGTACTGAGGGCTGACAATGTTGCTGCTATGTCATCAGCACTCTCACAAGTGTTCTGCCAACCTACAACTGCAATACAAAATGAAATACATATATATGTAAGCCCAATCAATTCTGATGAAAAAGGATGCTTTGACCTCAGCTGCCAAAAATAACCTGTAGTGAAAACATAGGGTGCACTAGAGAGGAAATGATGTATGTGGTTGAGCTTCCCACACCCGCCAGACTCTGGATCACAAGCTAACTGATGGTTCATCTCCACAAGATTTAAAAGTTCATCGAATGAGCTCTCTGCACACATGACCTAATAGATATGGGGAATGATTAACAAAGAAAATATTATTTTACATCTTATCATTAACCTTAGAAAGTGGCCAGTGAAGAAGATCACTAATTCCAACAAGACATACCTTCATAGTTCTGAGGGCACTGGCATTAATATTGTGAAAGAACGAAGTATATTTCAGATGTCTGGATTCCAATCCGCAATTGTAGCAATTCATTTGCTCAGAGATATCCATTCCAAAGAGAGAGTGTACAAGACAAGATTTACAATCACAGGATCCTCTAGAATTACTCTCCTCTGATTCATCATCAGAAACACCTGAACAATATGTAAATGACCGGTGAAGGCAGTCAAAAATTACTGCCAAGACTTCAGAAGCATCATTCATCTGACCCTGTTCATTGCTTTAATCTGTCAGAGTTCCTCCAATCTCCCAGTTAAAACAACCATAAAATAGAAGGAAAGAATAAGTCTACCTCCTGGAAAAAATTACTATCTGGGTACAAGTTACTTAAAGCTATTCTCAGAGGAGTAGGAGCAATGGCTTCTTCCCGCGAATCTGCAGTTGCTGTGCTCAGAGCAGTGAAGATATCATGAAGGGCACATACAACACAAGGATCTCCCACATGTGCATGGTCTAGCAGAGGTCTTTTTAAGAACTCATCGCGGAACTGCCGTAAATGCCACAGTGACTGAATAAATGCACAGAATAGGGGGAAAAAGATGTCAGGTTAGTGTAGCCTTTGCAATCATGCGAAAACAGAAGCATTCCATAGAAGGAAATGACAAGGGTAATAAACTGCTTGCATAAAACCTACCTGTATGATTACGTTCAGAAAGCAATTATATTCACCGATTTCATTCTGTAATCCTGTACCAAACGCATCTGCTCCGTGTTTTGTTTCCACTACTGCCTCACCATGTATAACAGTGACATCATCTCTGGATGGCTTGTGTGATCTCAGTAACGTAGAAGCTAGAGGGGACTTCTGACGTGCTTGAAATGTGTCTGAAACAGAAAGCAAAGTCAGTATTTTGCTTATTCAAATGCAGAAGTGCGCCTTCATGCCCAAGCGCTCGTGAGAGAGAGAGAGAGAGAGAGAGATGATGCTAATCAACATCAACTGCCAAAGGGTAATGTTCTGAGAGTGATAACCATTACACACACCTAAGAAGAAATTCTATTGCCAAAAGGAAGTTGCATTGACAGTTGCAGTGCTGTTCTCTCTAGCAATTCACCTAGAAGACATCAAACCCCTGTCTACACTGTCTACAGAGAATAATAATGAGTGACACCTTCAGTGCACTGTCTCATGAAGTTGGTACTTTTTGGGTTATTCCATCTTCTCGAACTTGCTTCACTTTTCTCCCAATCAGGGCCAATTTTCTCATGCAAAAGCGCAAGAATTTATACCGAGTCACACTTGGATACAGGTCATCCTTTTTATTGTTCATCATGAAAATACAGGTCATATACGATATCTAGTGTTGTGTTTTAAGTTTAGGGGTTCAGGAGAAAAACTGTACTTTAACTCCCTGCTCTTACTGTTTACATTATAAGTAGCCACAAAAATTGTTATCTATCATAATCAGATTATCAGTAAATCAGACGGTAGCAATGCAACCGAGGAAAGCATGAGACATCATTTCAAGCTAAAACCGATCACCGAATGACCTATAGCTTGCAAGCTTTAAAAATTGCCTATGTTCTGTACAATTTGTGGTGATGATGTAATCACCATAATGAAAATGTCAACGCAATGGCAGCCGATAGGAAAACATGCAACATTATTGTAGTCGGTCAGATTCATTGATCCCCTTACATTCAAGAAAATCTGCTAATAAGCATAGTCATCAACAAACACATAAAAAAAAAAAAAAAAGACGTCTTACAAATAAAATTTGAAGAAATTTACCAAGACTCTGGCTGACAGCTTTTTTAAGGTCAGCCTGAAATCTTTCTTCATCATCCTCTTCTGCTTGTAATTGTCTCAATGTCTTCGTCTGATGTCCTCCTAAAGTTGGTTTTCACCATAACAATCAGATTTAAAATCTACAACATGAAAGAGATGCACTTTTTGTAATATCTCTAACAAGAAATTTAAAAAAGCTACTAAAATGGCTCTAAAGAGCTAAGTTTCTACCTAAAATCCAACGATCATATGTTCTTCCTCTCTTGTGAATTGTATGATGTGCCAATATTCAATTGAAGAATACTTATAGGATATTAAGCCTTTGGTGAAACATGAACTTAATGCAAACACCAAACAGGTGATTAAAAGAGTATTCCGAAGAAGTAACTACAAAGAGTTATAGCATATTCAACCCCACTTCTGCAGACGCTAAACTTTTTTTAGGCCAAACAGTAAAGGCTTAACTTATGTACTTGCTCTCGAACGATATTTGTAACGGAAGTAATTTAACCAATTAATGAGTTGCCTCTTGTTTCCCCTCCTATTCACTTCATTTTGAACAAGCAGGGTGGCTGTTGAGGGAGGAGATGGAAAGGACTCTTAGATCTAAAGAACCATGCCTGATGTGAAACAAGCTCTCTTAATCTTTTTGCAATTTTTAAGATTTGGATCATTTTCTTAAAACATTGTTGCCAATGATTCAGACATCAGCACCTTGAGTTATGACTTATGTCCTTTCGAAATATAAAATGATAACAAAAGCTATCATTTTCTTATGATATGTTAACTTACTGCAGTCACTCATTTTCATGTCGTCAATGAAAATTTAAACTTACTATATCGCTTGCTTAACAAGTGCTCTTAGAACTCTCTTTAACAAGATCCAAGTAAAAAATCAATAACAAAAATAGCCCGTGACGTAGAAAAAAAAAGTAACTCTAGATCGGACATTCAGTGACAAAGAAATATACCGCCATCCGTATCTCGGTCATTTTGGAATGAGCCCTCAACATGTGAACCCCCAGCTTCAACATTTTCTTTTCCGGAAGGAAAACTTCTATAGCTTCCCTCCAATGGTTTGATGGGACTCTTATGGCGCCTGCCTCTCCTTCCTGTTTGTCTATCAGAGACCAAAACACCATCCTCGGAAAGTTTTCCATTGGGGAGGCCTGCAAAATGGAGAAAGGAATTGATTGATCTGCATCAAAGCGCAAGCCTCAATCTGCATAATTCTTGTTAAATTGCAACCTCCTTGAACTTTCATCTCATCTTTACTTCTGTCCTTCAAATTATCAGGATACACTGAAGTGGTCTCGTGATTATTTGGCAGGTCATTCTTCAGTCCCAACTGTCGTGAAAATAGCAAACTCATAAAGATCCCGCTGGAAATTCTAGGTGAAACTAACCATTAAAGAAAGCATGTGATTCCAATGTGAATAAGCAGAAATTGTTCCAGTAAACAGTCCAACATCCATATTGAAAAGTATCTCCAAAATGACAAGCAACAAAGAGCAGATGTCATATTTACCAGAAAAGGAGATTTGAACTGTCCATATCCATTTTGATCGTCAGCTTGACTCTCCAAAGTAACATCAGGATATCCTTGACCCAACTTCAAAGTTGTGCTGGTGAATTTTTTTTGTTGCTCAGCAAGCTGCCTCTGTTTGGCTTCATTCTCAATTTGTCTCTGGTACTCCAATGTTTCTTCGAGCTTTCTTTCCTCAGCTTCAAGCTCAACTTTCCTTCTCATTTCTTCTTCCAGTTCTTTCAAGTCATCATCATTCATATAAGCTATGATATCAGAATCTGGCTGGTCCCCATCAGATGCCACCGATGGAGAACTGCATCAAGTGGAGTTCAAGAGCAGTTATAGTCATATTACATTTTGTTTTCCTTACAGAGTGTAATTCAGGAAGCATGTGAAGTGACATCAAATCAGCAAACTTACTCTGGTTCATCGGTCCATTGGGAAAAGATTTGTTGCTCATCAATCCCACTATCCTATAAGAAACAAAAGATCAGAGAGAGACTAAATTTGCATTAGCTACCCTCAAAGAAGAAAATGTCATGGTGCTGAAACCTTGCAAGCCTTGGTTTTTCTGTACTCTTTGTGCCTTTTCCTATCTTTTGTCCTCTCTTGGGCATGCCTCGAAGTGTCACTTCCTCCTTTAGAGACGTTTTCTGAATCAAGGGCAAGTTCCGCCAAAAATGCCTCCATCGCAGCATCAGACCGCTTGATCGCATCCTTCTCTGCTAGATCCTCCAAGTATGTCTAGCAACGAACACGAGAGGAGCAAAAGTAAGCCTCGACAAATGAAGCACCTAAGTAGATCAATAGGCTAGAAACCAACCTCCATGTACAACTTGACTAAAGGCAGCACTATTGACCGATAATCGTATGCAGAAAAAGCCTCCAGATTAAGTTCCAATTGCTGCATCCCAGCGACATTTCGCATTATTCGAGCATCGATTTTACTAATCTGCGTCACCAAACAACTGAAAGCTCAATACAAGGGTAAAAGGTTCTAACATTCACTTATCCAATTAATCTAACCTCAGTAGAAAATTCTTGTTTCTGTTTCCGAATTGTAGCTGCTATGCAATCATCAACTTGATGCGGATAGTCTTTAGTTCTCCAATCCTCATCTTCCCCAGATTCCAGGTCACATAAATGTGAAGCTGCTCCGCTATATGCATCATCATATCGAAATTGATTAGCATTCAAAGCTTCTCTTAGGACACTTCCTATCACCTCTGACTCAATTCTATTGCCAACAAAAGTACGGTCATTTTCATCGCCCTTAAGTTCCTCTCTCCTCTTCCGCAGAACAGACTCAAAGCTTCGGTATGCAAACTCATCAGCGTTCTCCCTCTTCTTAGCCTCCTCAATACATAGGTCCTCCAATGCTTGCAGAGTTCCTTCAAAGCCAATAAGCTTACATTTTTCCTCACAGAGTTTCTGAAGTAAAATAAATTCCTTCTCGAGCATTTGGAGTATTTCCATTCCTTGATGCGTTTTCTCTTCTTTTCTGCGGACCCAAGATGCCAACAGAGCATCAGCATCAGCGCCTACCTTACAAGAAGTCAACCCAGAAGCATCATTTGCACCAGAGTCATGTCTACTATCCATTGTGCACTCTGCAGGAACTAAACTTTCATCTAGAATTAAGCACGACGCATCCCCACTAAGGACGATTTTCTCCTTAATCTCTACTTCTTGTGATACAAAATTAACATCATCTATGGGGCTATTAGTCTTCTCAGAGTACCTGCTCAAACCAGGAGAATGACAAAGGTCCTGCAAGAATTTAACGTTCTTCTTCAGTTGAGCTGCTCCTAAGAAACAATTGCAAGTCGGCCCATGATCCACCCCCTGGTGCAGGAGCTGAGAACCTGAAGTGAGGATCTTACCGAGATGGCTAGCGGCAAGGCATTGGCTAGCGGCAAGGCATTTTTTTCTGATTAGAACCTCAAACAGAGAACGGATTCTATCAATGAAAACCTGATTCGCATCTGACCCAGCATGATCAACGTCTTTATCAAAGTTATTACTGTCTGTATCAGTACAACCATTGCAATTATAATCAAAATCACTTTTAGCAGGGGAGGAATCCCAAGCATCTTTAAAGCACTCATCCCGGTCGTCTGAATTGTTCTCTGAGAAAAAATCCTCATTGGGATCCATGGCCTGACATTTCTGCCGATCTCCTAGCATCTTCAGTGCAGCAGAAAGATCAAGTGGTTTCCAAGAGCAATTAAGGATCATCTCAGCTCTCTCGCTGTCAACATTTTGTGGAAAAACAATGTGCTCCTGAACGACATGCTGCATATGGGATTCCGAGTCAGGAAACTTTTCACTGCATCTACAACAGACCCAAAACTTCCATATCTTATTAGTCCCAGCATACTCCAAAGCCTCTGACAAAACCTTATTGGCCAAATTGTTATTTACAGGTCCAAAATATGCCTTTATGTCGCAAATCCTAATCCTAAGCATCTCTTTCTTCATGGGAATACTCAGTGAATTCCAATAAGACCGAACCCAATCTTTCCTCTCCGCAGAAGACCCATTTTTCTTCCCATGCTTTCGTCTCTCAACCCCTCTGTGCCCACTCCCACCAGAAGAATCCAATCCTCTGTCACCCTCATTTTGCACACTGGGAGTCTCAGATTTCTGCTGCAAAAGCCTTGCAGCAGCAACTCTAACTTCAATCTCCTTCATCCGCTCCTCTGCCGTCTTAGTCGCCTTCTTTATCTCATTGGGCCTCCTGGTTTGAACTGACCAGGCCTCCATGGGGCCCTTGGCGACCCTCCTACTCCTAATGGGAATCAACCAAGTTGGGAGAGAGACAATGTCCAACGATTTCTGCTTCAGGTTCCATAGCTCACCTTGCACATACTCTATCCGCGCCTTGGCAGTCGTAATCTTCTGCTGGCTCTCTTCCTGTACAATCTCTTTAGCAGGATAAACGGGATTCTCAATAGCCAATGCTCTGCTGCACACCGCGGCCACTTCGCCATAGTCCTTCCCTTCTTTTGCCGCATTAAAAAGCAAATTCGCATAAAAAGCGCAAACTCAATGGAACGCGGGGACAACTCGACAGCTCTACGGGCAGATTCAATGGCATCCCTCATGTAAGCCTGCTTCGCGTTAGGATCATCGAAACTATCCGCCACTTCGACCCACACTGTGCCCTGGAATCTATGAATAAAAGCCGAGTGCGGGGAGTTCTCGTGTTGAGTACACCACTTCTTCAGCTGTAGGGCTTTTTTGCGCTTCCCACACCGAAGCGCCTTTCGGGCTGGCTCAAACTTGAGCCTGATTGCGGAGTAATCCGAACCCTCCGATTCATTCGCTACCCGCTTTTCGCCCTATTTAAGATGGGGCTCGACTCACCTTCGCCTTGGCCGCGACCATCGGCGGGAGCAGCCGGAGACTGCTTGGACCTCGGCGCAGAATTTCGCTTCTTAGGCCCCATTGTTTGACGCTTCCGCGTCCGGATTCATGTATTCAGTGTGCTGCCATCGATGCACACGCATCAGTACCTCGGAAAGTGCTCGGGCAGCGAGACTGCGAGGCAATGCGATGCGAGTGAAGAGTTCAGGCGATTGAGCGAGAGGAGGCGGCGATGCGATCGGCGATGCGATCGAAGTACGAAGGCGTCGGAGTCAGTGAAGACGAAGAAGAAGAGCTCGCTCGATCCCTACTCTTTTTTGGTCATGGAAGAGAGGGTGAGCTTTTGTCGTGTCGTGTGCTGTGTTGGTGTTTGCATATTATTATTATTATTATTATTAATCAATAGATTCAGATTTATAGATGTAGATCTTATCCTTAATTTATGATTTGGTGTTTACATAACAAAGTAATAATGGTTTTGGACGAGTACAATTCCTTAATTATCCTTTGAAGACACCGACGCCTTCGTACTTGATCGTGATCGTGATCGCATCGCCGCCTCCTTTCGCTTATAGCCTTGAATCTATTTAATCGCATCGCATTGCCTCGCAGTCTCGCTGCCCGAGCACTTTCCGAGGTACTGATGCGTGTGCATCGATGGCAGCACACTGAATACATGAATCCGGACGCGGAAGCGTCAAACAATGGGGCCTAAGAAGCGAAATTCTGCGCCGAGGTCCAAGCAGTCTCCGGCTGCTCCCGCCGATGGTCGCGGCCAAGGCGAAGGTGAGTCGAGCCCCATCTTAAATAGGGCGAAAAGCGGGTAGCGAATGAATCGGAGGGTTCGGATTACTCCGCAATCAGGCTCAAGTTTGAGCCAGCCCGAAAGGCGCTTCGGTGTGGGAAGCGCAAAAAAGCCCTACAGCTGAAGAAGTGGTGTACTCAACACGAGAACTCCCGCACTCGGCTTTTATTCATAGATTCCAGGGCACAGTGTGGGTCGAAGTGGCGGATAGTTTCGATGATCCTAACGCGAAGCAGGCTTACATGAGGGATGCCATTGAATCTGCCCGTAGAGCTGTCGAGTTGTCCCCGCGTTCCATTGAGTTTGCGCTTTTTATGCGAATTTGCTTTTTAATGCGGCAAAAGAAGGGAAGGACTATGGCGAAGTGGCCGCGGTGTGCAGCAGAGCATTGGCTATTGAGAATCCCGTTTATCCTGCTAAAGAGATTGTACAGGAAGAGAGCCAGCAGAAGATTACGACTGCCAAGGCGCGGATAGAGTATGTGCAAGGTGAGCTATGGAACCTGAAGCAGAAATCGTTGGACATTGTCTCTCTCCCAACTTGGTTGATTCCCATTAGGAGTAGGAGGGTCGCCAAGGGCCCCATGGAGGCCTGGTCAGTTCAAACCAGGAGGCCCAATGAGATAAAGAAGGCGACTAAGACGGCAGAGGAGCGGATGAAGGAGATTGAAGTTAGAGTTGCTGCTGCAAGGCTTTTGCAGCAGAAATCTGAGACTCCCAGTGTGCAAAATGAGGGTGACAGAGGATTGGATTCTTCTGGTGGGAGTGGGCACAGAGGGGTTGAGAGACGAAAGCATGGGAAGAAAAATGGGTCTTCTGTGGAGAGGAAAGATTGGGTTCGGTCTTATTGGAATTCACTGAGTATTCCCATGAAGAAAGAGATGCTTAGGATTAGGATTTGCGACATAAAGGCATATTTTGGACCTGTAAATAACAATTTGGCCAATAAGGTTTTGTCAGAGGTTTGGAGTATGCTGGGACTAATAAGATATGGAAGTTTTGGGTCTGTTGTAGATGCAGTGAAAAGTTTCCTGACTCGGAATCCCATATGCAGCATGTCGTTCAGGAGCACATTGTTTTTCCACAAAATGTTGACAGCGAGAGAGCTGAGATGATCCTTAATTGCTCTTGGAAACCACTTGATCTTTCTGCTGCACTGAAGATGCTAGGAGATCGGCAGAAATGTCAGGCCATGGATCCCAATGAGGATTTTTTCTCAGAGAACAATTCAGACGACCGGGATGAGTGCTTTAAAGATGCTTGGGATTCCTCCCCTGCTAAAAGTGATTTTGATTATAATTGCAATGGTTGTACTGATACAGACAGTAATAACTTTGATAAAGACGTTGATCATGCTGGGTCAGATGCGAATCAGGTTTTCATTGATAGAATCCGTTCTCTGTTTGAGGTTCTAATCAGAAAAAAATGCCTTGCCGCTAGCCAATGCCTTGCCGCTAGCCATCTCGGTAAGATCCTCACTTCAGGTTCTCAGCTCCTGCACCAGGGGGTGGATCATGGGCCGACTTGCAATTGTTTCTTAGGAGCAGCTCAACTGAAGAAGAACGTTAAATTCTTGCAGGACCTTTGTCATTCTCCTGGTTTGAGCAGGTACTCTGAGAAGACTAATAGCCCCATAGATGATGTTAATTTTGTATCACAAGAAGTAGAGATTAAGGAGAAAATCGTCCTTAGTGGGGATGCGTCGTGCTTAATTCTAGATGAAAGTTTAGTTCCTGCAGAGTGCACAATGGATAGTAGACATGACTCTGGTGCAAATGATGCTTCTGGGTTGACTTCTTGTAAGGTAGGCGCTGATGCTGATGCTCTGTTGGCATCTTGGGTCCGCAGAAAAGAAGAGAAAACGCATCAAGGAATGGAAATACTCCAAATGCTCGAGAAGGAATTTATTTTACTTCAGAAACTCTGTGAGGAAAAATGTAAGCTTATTGGCTTTGAAGGAACTCTGCAAGCATTGGAGGACCTATGTATTGAGGAGGCTAAGAAGAGGGAGAACGCTGATGAGTTTGCATACCGAAGCTTTGAGTCTGTTCTGCGGAAGAGGAGAGAGGAACTTAAGGGCGATGAAAATGACCGTACTTTTGTTGGCAATAGAATTGAGTCAGAGGTGATAGGAAGTGTCCTAAGAGAAGCTTTGAATGCTAATCAATTTCGATATGATGATGCATATAGCGGAGCAGCTTCACATTTATGTGACCTGGAATCTGGGGAAGATGAGGATTGGAGAACTAAAGACTATCCGCATCAAGTTGATGATTGCATAGCAGCTACAATTCGGAAACAGAAACAAGAATTTTCTACTGAGGTTAGATTAATTGGATAAGTGAATGTTAGAACCTTTTACCCTTGTATTGAGCTTTCAGTTGTTTGGTGACGCAGATTAGCAAAATCGATGCTCGAATAATGCGAAATGTCGCTGGGATGCAGCAATTGGAACTTAATCTGGAGGCTTTTTCTGCATACGATTATCGGTCAATAGTGCTGCCTTTAGTCAAGTTGTACATGGAGGTTGGTTTCTAGCCTATTGATCTACTTAGGTGCTTCATTTGTCGAGGCTTACTTTTGCTCCTCTCGTGTTCTTTGCTAGACATACTTGGAGGATCTAGCAGAGAAGGATGCGATCAAGCGGTCTGATGCTGCGATGGAGGCATTTTTGGCGGAACTTGCCCTTGATTCAGAAAACGTCTCTAAAGGAGGAAGTGACACTTCGAGGCATGCCCAAGAGAGGACAAAAGATAGGAAAAGGCACAAAGAGTACAGAAAAACCAAGGCTTGCAAGGTTTCAGCACCATGACATTTTCTTCTTTGAGGGTAGCTAATGCAAATTTAGTCTCTCTCTGATCTTTTGTTTCTTATAGGATAGTGGGATTGATGAGCAACAAATCTTTTCCCAATGGACCGATGAACCAGAGTAAGTTTGCTGATTTGATGTCACTTCACATGCTTCCTGAATTACACTCTGTAAGGAAAACAAAATGTAATATGACTATAACTGCTCTTGAACTCCACTTGATGCAGTTCTCCATCGGTGGCATCTGATGGGGACCAGCCAGATTCTGATATCATAGCTTATATGAATGATGATGACTTGAAAGAACTGGAAGAGGAAATGAGAAGGAAAGTTGAGCTTGAAGCTGAGGAAAGAAAGCTCGAAGAAACATTGGAGTACCAGAGACAAATTGAGAATGAAGCCAAACAGAGGCAGCTTGCTGAGCAACAAAAAAAATTCACCAGCACAACTTTGAAGTTGGGTCAAGGATATCCTGATGTTACTTTGGAGAGTCAAGCTGACGATCAAAATGGATATGGACAGTTCAAATCTCCTTTTCTGGTAAATATGACATCTGCTCTTTGTTGCTTGTCATTTTGGAGATACTTTTCAATATGGATGTTGGACTGTTTACTGGAACAATTTCTGCTTATTCACATTGGAATCACATGCTTTCTTTAATGGTTAGTTTCACCTAGAATTTCCAGCGGGATCTTTATGAGTTTGCTATTTTCACGACAGTTGGGACTGAAGAATGACCTGCCAAATAATCACGAGACCACTTCAGTGTATCCTGATAATTTGAAGGACAGAAGTAAAGATGAGATGAAAGTTCAAGGAGGTTGCAATTTAACAAGAATTATGCAGATTGAGGCTTGCGCTTTGATGCAGATCAATCAATTCTTTCTCCATTTTGCAGGCCTCCCCAATGGAAAACTTTCCGAGGATGGTGTTTTGGTCTCTGATAGACAAACAGGAAGGAGAGGCAGGCGCCATAAGAGTCCCATCAAACCATTGGAGGGAAGCTATAGAAGTTTTCCTTCCGGAAAAGAAAATGTTGAAGCTGGGGGTTCACATGTTGAGGGCTCATTCCAAAATGACCGAGATACGGATGGCGGTATATTTCTTTGTCACTGAATGTCCGATCTAGAGTTACTTTTTTTTTCTACGTCACGGGCTATTTTTGTTATTGATTTTTTACTTGGATCTTGTTAAAGAGAGTTCTAAGAGCACTTGTTAAGCAAGCGATATAGTAAGTTTAAATTTTCATTGACGACATGAAAATGAGTGACTGCAGTAAGTTAACATATCATAAGAAAATGATAGCTTTTGTTATCATTTTATATTTCGAAAGGACATAAGTCATAACTCAAGGTGCTGATGTCTGAATCATTGGCAACAATGTTTTAAGAAAATGATCCAAATCTTAAAAATTGCAAAAAGATTACGAGAGCTTGTTTCACATCAGGCATGGTTCTTTAGATCTAAGAGTCCTTTCCATCTCCTCCCTCAACAGCCACCCTGCTTGTTCAAAATGAAGTGAATAGGAGGGGAAACAAGAGGCAACTCATTAATTGGTTAAATTACTTCCGTTACAAATATCGTTCGAGAGCAAGTACATAAGTTAAGCCTTTACTGTTTGGCCTAAAAAAAGTTTAGCGTCTGCAGAAGTGGGGGTTGAACATGCTATAACTCTTTGTAGTTACTTCTTCGGAATACTCTTTTAATCACCTGTTGGTGTTTGCATTAAGTTCATGTTTCACCAAAGGCTTAATATCCTATAAGTATTCTTCAATTGAATATTGGCACATCATACAATTCACAAGAGAGGAAGAACATATGATCGTTGGATTTTAGGTAGAAACTTAGCTCTTTAGAGCCATTTTAGTAGCTTTTTTAAATTTCTTGTTAGAGATATTACAAAAAGTGCATCTCTTTCATGTTGTAGATTTTAAATCTGATTGTTATGGTGAAAACCAACTTTAGGAGGACATCAGACGAAGACATTGAGACAATTACAAGCAGAAGAGGATGATGAAGAAAGATTTCAGGCTGACCTTAAAAAAGCTGTCAGCCAGAGTCTTGGTAAATTTCTTCAAATTTATTTGTAAGACGTCTTTTTTTTTTTTTTTATGTGTTTGTTGATGACTATGCTTATTAGCAGATTTTCTTGAATGTAAGGGGATCAATGAATCTGACCGACTACAATAATGTTGCATGTTTTCCTATCGGCTGCCATTGCGTTGACATTTTCATTATGGTGATTACATCATCACCACAAATTGTACAGAACATAG